>JARHVA010005656.1:830000-935000 GCA_037957365.1 Torreya grandis | reverse complement strand
AAAAACTAACTATTTCAATTGGATCCATTCCTAATCAATTTAAACACATACCTAAACTAATTCTTACTTTGACTGGTTTTTCTCACTATTTTCACTCTTTATCAGTTAAGCGATATGTTAAATTAGGTGAGGAAATTAAATGACACAAATGATATATCTTGTACAGAAAACACCATAAACATAAATAATAAGTATTTACCATGAACATCAATCCAATTTAATGCATTTCCCTAGTCAACCCTACCTATAGCATCAAATTCTTTAGAAACAAGCATATTTTTATAGCTTCAACTTACTGTCCTGACAAACCACTACCATCTAGAGATGCATGGAGGTGTAAAATACATTATAAAATAATAAATATTTACTTACCAAACCATTATGTAAAAATTTTAGTAATATATCTCCAATTAGGGCACTATAAGGGTTTTGAGAGGGTTTTGGACCAGTTTTCATTCTTAACGATTGTTCATATAAATTTATCCATTAAACCAATTCATAATGCTTTGAAAACATTTTATAATCATTTTAAATCTCTCCAAAAATTCTTAACTTCACATGAAATTTTCACACATGCCAATGAGCATCTAAGGTTCCTTCTTGGGCTCTCATTTCTTTACTTTACATACACAGGAGACCTCAAAATGTGTTTTCTTGATTTCACCTTCAATCCATGACCTCAAAATAGGTAAAAACCCTTAAAACACCCTTTCAAACCTCAATCAATTCTCACATGTTCTCTATCACCTTGGAAACTCAAATTGACCCTTTATTTGGCCACACTAGGTCTCTATGCATGTTAGGTCTTTGAACTACCTATTATTCTTGGTCTTTGAACACACTTGGAACCTATTTTACTACTATAAATACACAATCAAAATTAATTTATACTCATACAGTGATTACAGAAATCATAAGCCTCCAAATAGATCAAGACACCTCATACTGCCTCCTAGGGTCTTAGAACTAGGTCCATGAGAAGATATCCAATGAAGGACTTATTTAGTTCACTCTAAGAGTCATTTAATTGACTCAAAATCTCTATATAATTCTTAGACACTTCAAAAAACACCTTAAATAATATATAAATCTATATCACCATCATCATTCCTTTGTATTCAAGAACTAGGCCAACAAATAGACCCCCTAGGTACCATACCCTTGGAGACATCCCTATCACTATAGATGAATAATAAGACTCATTCACTTGACAAAACTCATTTATAACATTATAAACTAATTTTACACATCTCTTCACAAGTTTGTCATACCAAAATATAGAACCAATATCTTAATAATCTACTAGATTATACTTGAGCCATCATGAATACTTACTATTTCTCTTCACAAGATCACTTTTGGGACATCAATGAGAAACTTAATGCCAAAAATACACCAATAAGAACATACCTCAACAATCTCCCCTTTTTCATTTATGTAAAACACTCTAACATAACAAACCATTCTCATCTCTTCTCAAGTTAGATTTCCCTATCAAGTCTTTCTACCCCTTTAACATTAATGACAAAGGTCATATTCACTCTCACAAGGTCATCCACACACAATCCATTGATCCTTAGACTTGGTCATTTTACTAAATAAACAAGCCCCCCCTTTGTCTATGCATACTTCTCAATCCATCTGAGTTAGCTCTCCCTAACTATATGCTTCACCTAGATCATGTTATCTAAAACTACACACCAGCTGGTTACAATAAACACATAACACATTTTATACCTTAAGAAAAATCCATAGATCTATTGCAACACTAACTTCTTAGACCAACAAAACCATCTTAGATATGAATTATTAACTCTATATACTCTTCATAGCATCAAACATCTTCCCTTTAAGCATCACAATCCATTATGGCTCAAACCACTATAAGGCACATTCTTGGCTAACAAAAATTCATACTAGGTTTGTGAGGCACCCAATGTCAAGATCCTTTGACAAAAATCAAAGCACTTGTCAACTTTAGATCACTATTATCTTCTTCATGGCACCAATAACTTGTCATCTCACTTATTATAACACCACAAGACCTTGAATCACATGAGCAAACAATCACAACCTTTAATAACATTGGTCTTATAAACCATTATTAAACTTGCATAACACTTGATCTATCTTTACTTCCTAGGAATCATGTTGCACTCAAATAGGTATTTTAAGAAAGATAACTCTAGTAGGTAATAGTAAAACAAGTCCATCTATCACTCCACTGATCTCTTTGTTCATCATATCCTGCATATAGTATTTTATAAACATCTTCAGATCTCTATTATCTTCACTCATAAAGAACACTCCATTTTCATACCATTCATGTCAAATTTTTCAATCATTTACATCACCATCCAAACTAACTTTGTTCATTATTAACTATCCCCATAAGGTATAGTCATCTTCTTGGATATTCATATCCTTATTGGTCTTGCATACCAATCTATAACTCATATGCTTGCTCATAACTCCTCTATTGGATCTTGTTACCTCAAAGTATACATGTTTAACTACCATACAAATATAATCAAGGATATATACATTCATACCTTTAGACGTCATGAAATATCAAACAAACCTTAAATAGATCTTAACAACATACTCAAGTTTCTAACAAAACCTCTACTTATCTATGATAGCTTCATAGACTCAATTTATCTCCTATGGATTGATGATCAACTCATAACATCTTCATGGAAACAAAATTTTAAACATACCTTATTTATAAGGCATAAATCAATATTCTATAAGATATATTTATGCCTTGACTTGTACCTTTCTATATTGTCAATTTTGGTTTTGATCTTTGACTTAACTTCTATATAGTCCTTCTGAGTTGCCAATTGGTACCTTTGACATTATTTTAACTTTGACTGATGTCCTAATACAACACAAATCACCTTGGTTTAGGTGTTTATCAAGCCTCATATTGACATCTTTTTCCTCTTTAGACAATTCTACCAATACCATCATTCTTTGATCGACCATCACTGCAAACAAGATGAACATTGTCCTCATTACACTTTGTGATTGTTAGGATCACCTATAGGCTATTAGGCCTCCTATAAAGGACCTGATCTGATACCAATTCATAACCACTGGGGGGATGAATTAGTGTGCAAACATTTCATTAGAATCCATAATTCATTCATTAACCTTTCAAACCAATCTAGTAAACAAGTAATGCATAAAGAAGCAATCACATAGACACAAATCAAGATATCAACACATGAACACCATAGCTATGTGGAAAAACCTTATTGGGGATAAAAAAAATATCACACCACTTGGAATACTTTTCTATAAGCAATGAAACAACATTTAGTGAGGCACCAACCCCACAAGGAGGACCAACCCCTCATTAGTTAGGCACCAACCTAACTAGTCCTTTAGTATGATCCAACTTGTAAGGAGGATCCAACCCCCTAAGTGACTTAGGACCAACCCAAAAAATTTAAGGACACTTCTTCAAGATCCAACATACAAGGAAAATCTAACTCCCTTCTTGAATAAAAACCAACCCAAACAATACAAGCTTGATCATCTCAAGACACCTTGTTGCTCTCTCAACTGATGATGAACTCTTCTTCATCTCTCTATCTTCTATACCTAGATTCCACTCTCTATCATAAACCTAGAACACACTTCTCATGAATATACTAATGGTATTTCATTCATCAAACCATTCATACATATTTTCTTAGCCTTCTATCCCTCTCAAACAACCTTCGAGACTTACTCAACATGACTCTTCTAGGCTCATTAGGTCAATTGACCTTTTTATCCACTTGTATAAATTTTGTCAGATAATCATCATGGTTTCTTTAATCTTCTGATGGTGCTCAATGACCTACTTATGATCCTCTAGGATATATTTCCTTATATTATATACACAACTCTCTAACTATCTCAAATAGGCTAATTAGGCCTTAATTTTATACTCAACACTTGATCTTACCCATCTTGGTCAGCCAACATCTTTCCATAATTGGATTACCATTGGATTAGACCCACAAACATGTTACACACAAGAACCATTCACAATATAGGTTGGTCATTACCTTTAATGGTCAAAAACCCATTAGGCCTAAAGGAGACCTAAATAAATTAGGTCTATCTTAAGCACAAACTACACTTGAGTCATTTGGAACATCTTTAGCCTCTACCAATGCTTGCAAAGACTTAAAATTCTTCTCAAATAGACCCATGTTAACATATACATAGGTCCACATCACCTATAAATAGAATTCACAAAATATAAGTATACAATAAATTTTATTAAATAACCATATGATAAAATCACATGAACTTATCCTCTATGACCTCATGGTCACCACCAAGTAGGCCAAAAGGCCTCAAACAAACTCTTGCAACATGACCACTTAGAATGGTCAAACACTGCCAAAGTATAGTAAAAAACATTTAATTCTTAAAAAATACCTATTCACTTTCAAACACTCAAAAATCATGAATTACATCCCATGGAATATATACAACATCATACTATGATTATTACTCTTATGGGTTATTCAAAATAGCTCGGAAACATCTTTCTTAGCAACACATAGAAAACTATCAGATACCCTAAAAATATAGTTTTCAGGAATACTATTTTTAGTTCATGTAAGGGTATTTTCAACACTTATTTTTAACCTTAATATTTTTCATATGACCTATAGTTAAACCTAAAATAAATAGATTATATACTCTGGTGTCATCTATTGGTCTTACAAACCAATTTGCTATCTCTCTCTTACACAATCCTCACGTAGTATGATAATCCATTTTGGATTTCACATTTAAACACCTAAAATATGTTTCTCCATATTA
Organism: Torreya grandis; assembly: GCA_037957365.1. NCBI lineage: Eukaryota > Viridiplantae > Streptophyta > Pinopsida > Cupressales > Taxaceae > Torreya > Torreya grandis. The sequence continues at coordinate 930,167 of JARHVA010005656.1, read as the reverse complement.
TATAAATCATTAAATTTCATTAATATCTAAATAAACATTTATATATTAATTATATGCATAAAATCCTATTATATTTACTCAAACACTTAACTTCACTAGCACACCTGGAACAATCATTCTGTCTTAAGAACCAGTCATGGTGATCATTAATTTTAACACTTGTAGGATAAATTAATTAAACATATTATTTATTTATATTATACTTATAAATATTAATAAGATATAAAATCACACACATATAGATTTTAAATGGCAAACATAGATATATAAACCAATATTTGAAACATACTCTTTCATTGTCCATCTCCACTCAGACAAGTCATCTTGAGAGCACTTTATTACTTGTGTATGAGCATAATAAAACTTATAAACTAATGTAAAATTATGTATATGTCTTTAAAAATTACCTCAATCAATTGGATCAATTCATAATCAATTGAAACACATCCCTAAACTAATTCTTACTTTGACTTTTTTTCTCATTGTTTTCATTCTTTCCCATTTTAGTGATAGTTCAACTTGGGTGAGACTATTAGTTGAAATAAAGGATATATATTGTCCAAAAACCACCATGGACGTAAATAATGAGTCTTTAACTTCAACCTCTATCCACTTGTATGCATTGACTTGGTCAACCTTGCCTGTAGCATCAATTTTTTTAGAAATAAGTATATATTTTTAGCTTCCAATTACTATCTTGACAAAAAAATGACACATATAAATGAATGGATGAGTAATATAAAATATCCAAACATAAAAAATTTATTACCAAACCATTCTATGTACTTTATAGCAATATCTCTCCAATTGGGTCACTATAAGGGTTTTGGACCAGTTTCCATTCTTAATGATTATTCATATAACTCTATCCATTAAACCACTTCATAATGATTTTAAAAACTTATTATAACCATTTTACATATATCCAAAAAGTATAAAATTCAATTTAAACTATCACACATGCCAATGAACATCTATGGTTTCTTCTCGAGCTCTCATTTCTTCACTTTGCATACACAAGAGACCTGGAAATGTGTTTTCTTGATTTCAAATTCAATACATGAAATTATAATTATTAAAAAGACTTTAAATACCATTTAAAACCTAAATAAATTATCACTCATGCTATCTCACCTTGGAAACTCAAATTGACCCTTCATTTGGCCACACTAGGTTTCTATGCACATTAGGTCTTTGAACTACCAGCTATGTTTGGTATTTGAACACACTTGGGAACCTATTATAATACTATAAATACATCATCAAAAGTAATAAATATTAATTATATTCTTACAAAATATCATAAGCCTCCAAACAGATTAAGACACCTCATATTTCCACCTAGGGTCTTAGAACTAGGTCCATAAGAAGATTTCCAATAAAGGACTTACCTCTTTAGTTCACTCTAAAAGTCATGTAACTAAATAAACACCTCTCTATAATTATATAAAACTTCAAAAAAGACATTAAATCTGATATAACTATGTATCACCATCATGCCTTTATAATCCATGTCCACGCTCAGAAACTAGGCCAACAAATAGGCCTACTAGGTACCATACACTTGGAGACCTTATTACCACTATAGATATTTAATAAGACTCATCAAAATTCAAAAATTCCTTTATAACATTCTCAAATACTTCCACACATCTTCCCACAATATTTTTATACCATAATATAGAACCAATATCTTAAGAATCTACTAGATTATGCTTGAACCATCATGAATACTTACCATGTCTCTTCACAAGAGCCCCTATAGGACATAAATTAACTTTGAATAAATTTTACATCAATGAAAACCTTAATTCAAAAAAAAAAACCAATAGGAACATACCTCAATAATTCTCCACCATTAATGGCCGCTTCAACTAATTGTATTTATGCATGCATAAATTTATTAATAAATTTCCATTGTTTGTCACCATGCAAACATAGTAAATTCCATATTTTCCTTATAAGGTATTCTTAACCTAAGTCAATGGATCATTATTAACCCTAATCATCTCAAGGCTTCTATTGATTACATTAAAAAACATTTTATGTTCTTTTAAAAATTTGCATGATTACAAATAATCATCAACCAACTAAACATTATTCATTTAGTCTCCAATGTCTATTCCATACAAAGTCTATCAACTTATCTATGACCAAAGTATTTCCATTGAATGACCATCAACACAATATAATAGAGCATATATTATATTTCATGTAAATACACTTAGGTATTAATAGATTATAGTTCCACATGACTATACTATCCCCAATCATAAATTTAATGATTTATTAAATCATTTAAGAATTAAAAATAATGTATTCATATATTTAAAATCAAACCTTGGGTTAATATTTAATCTAATACAAAGGTATTTAAAAATAATGGTATTCATATCTTTTGACATGTCTATTTAGTATATATAATAATAATCTTCAATTATTATTATTATCTAAATATTATAGATGAATTAAAAAATGAAATATGTCATCATATTGTAACATTGTGTAGCTATACTTAACAACACATTGAGGTAAATAAAACACAACCAAATTCACTCATTCAATTAATAAATTTCACTATGTAAGATAAAATGGTATGATCAATAAATTAGTGAAATCACTTGAACAATCATATGATCATCATTAACAATCAATATTAAACTAGAAAGCATATTAAAAATCACCTAAAAGAAAAGTACACAAACATGCAAAATATTTATATCAAACAATCAATTTAAAAAACATGATATTTTAAGTGGTGTGTGTAAGGGTTTCTAGATTCATACTCTGTTGACCGCCAATGTCTCCATCTAACCACCCTCTCTAATGATGCTCTCACTCTGTCATACTCTGAAGGAAGAATTTGTCCTACACCCACCTCATAATAATGAAGGTAGTTAGCTTGAAACATCATTATATCCATAAAATAATGTTGTATACTAATAAAAAATAATCACAATAAATAAAATGTAAAAGTATTGCTAACTCATAGAAAATTAACCATTTTAAATTAACACAAACTATCCTATAATCAACATATGTCATTAACCTTAATAAAATATTAGTTAATCAACTAACCAACCATAATAATATATGGATCAAATAGGTTATTTAGCTTAGAGATAAATCAAAATGTGACATGCATTACCCTAGTGATGGAGGAACAACTATAGGTAGTCAAGTTCCATAGCCACTTTATTTTTTTGCACTTATATCTACAAAATAACATTAGAAATAATGGTAGCTTTGTCATAATCATCAAATAGAGAGTCAACAAAATTATTAGAAAATAATTTTGAAGTATCCTCTTTCCATATCCAAAATAAAATTCTCATTTTAAAATCATTCTAGACTTAGGTGTATTGGGGAGGTAGATTAATATTATTTCCAAATATAATATGGCATCAACTAAAGAAAATCAAGCAGAGGGGATGGAAAAATTCTTGAATTCAAATCTAGGCACATTGGACCTTCAAGCAATAGAAAAAGGTGTACTATGGTTTCAAGGTGGCCATATAAAGGACATTTAGGTAGAGAATCCCCAATTAGACAAGGATTCCTCCAATCAATAGGCCTTGATAAAGAAAATAAGAATTAAAATGCATAATTTTGGGTTGTAAAAGTTGACCAAGTAGTTTGGAAGTACTTCCCCCAGTTAGAAGGGGAGGAATGGATGATCCTCCTTCAGTTGAGTTTATCCACCATAATAAAGTCTGGAGAGATCCATTTATAGCATTTTCTAGATGTATAATTCTATAAAGGAGTCTATTTATCCCATTTCCAGTCCTTCCACCAAGTACAAACAAATTTGACAAAGATCATGTAAAGAAATTCCATGGGCATTATTATGATAATCTCATCATAAGACTCTCTATCCACTATAAAAATATTGAATTTATCTTGGAAAACATCCTATGGGATGTAAAATAGAGACTCTTTACAAAAAAGGTCTTGCACAGTATAGATTCCTCTATAGTAAAACCTAAGTGCATGAATCTAAGGCACTTCTATAAGAGGCACCACATACATGTTGATGATAGGTGACCACATAGAGAATATTGGATGATAGAAAGACCATCATTGAAGCCTAAACCATTCCAAAATACCCATGGTTTTATTTATTCCCAATCTTTCTATATAATCTTAATGTTAAAGGTGCCCACCACTTTAACTAGGGAAACAAGGCTAAGGAGACTAGGAAAACCAAGTCCTTTCCAAGATGTAAGACTATACGGGGACCTTTAATTGATGTAATTATAAGAAATATTCTTATAGGATTATTTCTTATCCACTACATGAATGATTCATTTATCGCATAAGGCTTAGGCTTGTCGAAAGATAATAATGAGGCCTATACCTCCAACCTCACAAGTAAGAAGACAATAATCCTAAGAAACTCTATGAAATATCTTATCAGTGGAGAGATTAACCTAAATTAAATCCTACAATAACTTCTCAAGATTATAAATAACCTATTTTGTGGGCACCTAATAATAATAGGACACATGGGTGTACCAAGTACTTTGGAGTAGATTTGGAATTTCCCAGCCAAGAAAAGTAGCTTAGTGATCTAATATAAGAGTTTTATCTCTACACAATCCACCACATATTACCAAAATTGAGAGGGATATGCCTAAAAGGCAAAGATAATTATGAAAAATTTAAAAATCTCATCGTGTTGTAGCTAGTGCCAATTATACTATTCCATCTAAGCAAGCTAAGGAAGAAAAGATTACATGTAACACTATGATTTATGCCAATGAATGGTAGAGTAAGAGGCAAAATAAAATACCTCTAGGAAATTCATATCATTGTCTATAACATATTATTTCTTGATGACCATAATTAAGGAGTCATCAGTTAAGATCCCATTGATAATTTATTGGGGTTCTTCTGAAGGAAGGGATATACCATACACAAGGCCTCATGATTGAACATTAGGAAAAATATAACCAAAGCCTTCTGTATCGAGAACATACATGGATGAGGCTAAGGAGAAACCTTATTAAATGGATATGAAGAGGCCAAAAGGTTTTTAGTTGAATCTATTAGTTGAGAAGAAATACTATAGATAGATTTAATGAGAGGGGGACCCAAATCCAAAGCTTGTAACATAGTTAGGATGAATGACCACTCAATGTGATCATAGTCTTTCTCAAAATCAATTTTAATGAGCAAAGCCTTTTGGTATGACCAATGGGTCCATTTCATGCCTTCCCATACTATAATACCATTATCTAGAATATAACACCCTTGACCAAATCTCATCTACTCAGGATGGATGATCAAAGGAAACATATTTCTAAGGTAGAACACAAAAGCCTTGGTGATTATTTTATAAGATACATTAAGAAAAGTGATAGGATGCCAATTAAAAATGAGTTTAGGGTCATCAAACTTCAAGATGAATTTGATATGCTCTTTTCTTATGGTTGATCCTAAGGTATATGAATAGAAGGCTTTGAGGTAGACATGGTAAAGCTTAGCCCCAATAATAGCCCACATTTTTTTTGTAAAACTTGCAAGGGAAGCCATCACATCCTGATGCTTTGCCATTAGCTATTTGCATCACATCTTCAAATATATCCTCCATAGAAAGGAGTCTACCATAGGCAACCCTCTGGGTGGTGGTAACCATTGAGAGGTAATTTTTCAATGCCTATTGGATTTACATGGATGAAGGTTGAGATGAAAGCACTTACCGATAATGTTTGGTGAAAGCCTTCACCATCTCAAGCATCTCTGTGTATCTTTACCCATTATGCTAAATGTATTGCATCTTTAGGGAGGTGGAATTGGACTTAAACATGTGGAATAATTCTTTGAAGACCTAGTCTCAAAATTTGAGCCAATGCATATGAGCTTGAAGCTGAGCACTATGGGCATTGCATTGATGAATAATTTTGATTTTATGGCATAATTTGACCACCCACATCTAGAGAGATTCATTAAGAGTGTTTATTTAAGGAGTCCACAACCTAGTTTAATTATCAAGAGGTGACATAGTAGGATATTTTCCAAATATTGGCTAATTGGTGCCCATATATATGTATAAATCTAGCCATCTAATTGACAATATCCTACTACCACTAAGTCCACCTTGGTTATTGAGTAGGCATAGGAACAAGATTTCAAACCCACTTAATTTGTGCCATGGTGGGCCCATGATCTAGGAAGGTCCTATTAATAATGAATTACATCTTATGGAGTTTAGGATTTTTGAAATGCCAATTAATATGGTATTTGATCAAAAAATAGTTAGACAACTGAGTAGAAATCATAGCATGATCAAGTTATTTAAACACTTGATCATTCCTACATTAAAGCTTGGTCCAAGTGTTCCAAATGTTTTGTGTTGGGAGTCACCCTATATTAGGGTCATGAAATCCAAATTTATTTTGCATGTATAACCACACCTCTCTTTTAACAACAAACCATCACATTGGTAGAATCTCAATCTTGTCAGTTGATTATTATACCATATTAAAATCCCCACATATATCTCAGTGGGAAACAAGTAGAGAATCAACAATCCATATACATAAATTTGATCATTCATGTGCATCATTTGAGGCATGAATATTAATAATTCCAAATGAGTAATCCTCAATATTGAAAAGGGCCCATATGACATGGTGGTTGGGGTCTTTGTCAAATGTCACAAAATGAGGCCACTATTAGGGTGAAATGAATGTCATAATGCCACAACAACTCACATTGTGGTCATTGGAAAGTAGTAAACTATCAAGCCAGACAACTTTGGAAATAACTAAGAAAAGGAAACCTATCATCTTTACTTATTGAAGGTAGAGAATGTCCATATTTGAAAACTTCTAAAATATCTAATAACATACTTGTGGACTCATTTTGTTATGCCTAGAACATTCCATGAAAAATAATTCATAGATTATGGGTGTCAAGGGATATATACTTTGCATCAAGCCCTTTAAGGGATTCATATGTATTCTTCAGAAAATGCTTAGAATTGAAGAAAAGAAATTTTGACTACAGATAAAATTCTATCACAAAATTTGAATCCTCAAACAAACCTAAATTAATGGGGATTCAAGAGAGATTTGAAGAGTTATGGAATGGGTTTCACAAGTGATTTATAGTGCTAGTTTGTGTGATAGGTGACAAAAAATCTATATCATCTAGAAAGATGTCTATTGATACTTGAGAACATTCACTACCAAGGGTGTGCTTTAAAACTAAGGTTGAAATGATGCTACCTATATAGGCACTGGTTCCTTGATGGGGAGTATGTTATAAGTCATTTCCTTTCTCAATGGAGCCAAAGGATTATGTGCTTGATGTAAAAATATAAAGGAAGGCTTATTGATAAACCCATGACTAGTCTGATTAGGCCCCTTATTGTGATTATTCCTCTTCCCCCCAATGGTTTTATATCAAACTTATTGGGTATTTTGAGGAGTATAAACCATTGACTTGGTGGGGTTGTTGTTATGAGGGAGATACAAATGATACTCATTAATCTTATGATTTTTGGTTTGGAAGTCAAATTAAGTATTAGGTAAGCTGATATATAAAATTATCTGCAATTATTGGGAGTCACCAACTTAAATTTTGAAAAATTCCTAAAGGTCCTTAGAAATATAAACTTCTGTACAAACCCTCCTTTGTAACTGGGCCAAGTGGAATCTATAGGACTCATGATTAATAATTTGTCATATAGAGCCAACTATTTAGTCCAAGTAGGGCTAACATGGTAGGGGCAAACCCAAGAAATCAACTCAAATAGGGACTTTTAGAGTATCATATTCTAAGATTATAAAGTCTTTAGTATAAGGGGATAACACTAAGAGGGAGTTTCAGACATACTACATGGTTGGATTTTTTAATATAACACCTCCATGGGCAGGGTTGAAAATTTTTAATAGAAAAATCCATGGTCATTTTATGGATACTCTCAAGCTTAATGCCATGATCCCCAAGACTTCAGCATGATTTTAGAAGGAATGTGACCAATGAAATAACCTATTAGGAAAAATTGCTTTAGCCATTAAAAATAGGAATCAAAAGTAGTCTGAGTAAGAACAATATTAGGAGGAGAATTCTTACCTCATGATATACTTTCAAGAAAATTTTCTTTGGTCAATTTTCCAATGGTGCTATTGTAGAGTGTTCATTTATCATGTCTTCAATAACTATAGGGGAAGGTGGGTAAGCCATTAAATATCTTGCCTAGAGAGAAAAGATATTAACTCTCAATAAATGATAATATATCATGGGGATATGGTATGACAAGGAAGGCCAATGATGAAAAGACCACAACTCTTGACACAAGATATAAGCAAACCCTAATAGAGCAAAAAACCCAAAAATATATTCTCCATCCAAACTAGTCATTGATTCTCATGATTGAAAGATGTGAATATGAGTAATGGATTTGTTTATTACTTTTCTTAAGATAATGATCTATTAATCCATAATGCTTGTGTATGAGTGTCATTATGACCATGACCATGAGGATTGATCTTAACTTGCACTCACAAATTAGTGGGGATTACAATCTCAACCAATCACATAAATTTATACTAAAAAGTTTTAAATACTAAAAAATCAATTGGTTTCCCAATTAAAATCAACTAATTTTGAGTGTTGTTAAGGTTGCCTAACCATGAGCAAGTTCTAATGTATGATATCTAAAAATAAATAAACATAATTGAAATGCCTATATTTGGAAGGCAATTTCTTTGTTACAATCATAACTATATTCATTACACTAAGGTTCCATCCCTCTCTTCCAAATAAAGTGTTTAAGAAACTATTATGCCACTACTATTAATAAATTAACTTATGTAGCTAATCAAAGATATCAATGAAATGGGAATTGATTGATTGCTACCCTTAATATCCTGGAGTTAGGATGACACATTTACAATCTATCAAATATGTAATTAATAAATAAATGGTAAGGGATGGCACTTGGTCAGATTTTATCATATTTTATGTTGATGTTGTTAATATTGGACCTACTTGTAAAAAAAGATAAAAATATAGATTAATCGTTGAAAATTAATTGGAATATGATTAATAAGATCATAAGGAATATTTTAATATTTATATGTCAATTTTTATATTTTATAAAATAAGATATGTTTCAAGATTTTTCACGGGTCAAATGAAAAATAGGTTAATAGGAAAGATATTCCTATAGTCCTACCTTGGTAGGCTAGTTTTTATCCCATTTTATGCTAGTGACATTAAAGTTAGACCACCCTACCCACAATTTTTTTGAAAAATAGACCAATCATTGATAAATAAATGGATATACTTAAATAAGACCCCTAAAGAATATTCTAATATTTATATGCCAAAATTTATAATTTTTACAATAATAAATGTTTCAATCATTTTCATTGGTTGAATGAAAAATAAGTTGATATAAAAGTGATTCCTATAGTCTTGTCTTGGCAGGGACTAATAAACTTCAAATTTTATATTAGTTTTCTCTTAGATTTAAATAAATAATTTATGTTTAGCTTCTATAATGTTTTTTATTATTATTTTACATTAAAAATTTTAAGTAATATAATGTTAGGTTAGTCTCTTAATTTTAAATAAATTTAAAATACCACTTGTTTTATACAAAATGGGTCTATTACATAAACACAATATGTAAATAAAATGTTTGAATGCAATAATATAATATTCAAATTTGATGGATATATGGTAACTTATTAGAATTTAACCTATTCAAACATGTGTATTAAATACAAAAAATATTATATAACTAAGGGGTAAAGAGAGGATATCTTATTTAGTGTTACATTATGAACTAAAACATTACTTTAGATTCATCATAGGTCTGTAAAAAAACTCTATTTTTTCTCATTCTACATTTTGATTGTTCTTATTGCTTGGACACCACCATTGAATCTAACACTATTATCGATGTAGGTGTCTAAATAATGATGAAAGTCCCTAAATATGTGATGGAATTGATCAAAACTTCTCTTAGATATATAATTTCATCTCTAAATTTGTTTTATCCTTCTAAATGGAGTAAATTATGTATGGAAGAAAATCAATAAGAGAAAACCCTAGCTCCTTTGCCTTTGACCTCATGTGACTTGATAAAAAGATGTTAGTGCTTGAGTCAAGCTAACCTTAATAACCATGTTGTTTCTAAATGCCACCTACATGGCCATATGCTTTGATGAGGGCCTCAAACTTGCATGTAGTTCTCCATCCTTGTTATGTGTGTCTAATGGTAATTTTGTAATTATATGTTCTTTCTCTTATTATAACCCTTAGTAGAAGCAATGCGAGTCAAAATTAAATTTTAAATACCTTAAAATTTTAGTTCTATAAATTTGATATATGATTTAATTCAATAAATTTTTAATAAGATAAAATACATGCCAATTGATAAGTTTACTTGGTGATATAAACTATACCATAGCTATGTATATATAGACAACCTTTGAATTTTAAATTGTGACCTAGTGGCATGTGAAAATTGACAATAGAATAAACACATAGGGATTCACAAATGGTCACAAAATTAAAAAGTATGAAAAAATATCAAAAGGTAAGGCTAGTCACTACCATTGATTTTGGACACTAGTTTCTTGAGCCAACCAATAGTGTTTAGGATTAAAAATGTATAAGCAACTAAGTGACAGGTAGGGATCCTTGAATCATACTAGATAAAGGCATATTTGATAACATAAATATATAAAATATTTGAAAAAATCATTACCAGAACATGGAACTGAAAAGGTCCATGTGAGATCTTGCCACTAGATGCCTAACTCTTTGTGAAAACGCCTATATGTGAAAAAGATATGAAAAAAATACTATGAAGTTTTTCTTGTACCAAATATGACCTCCATTCATACTTCCTATCATATCTGGTGTGAACAATTTATTTTCTATACATGTGTGCATTTTTATTAACATATGCACGTCTACTATATGTCAAGATAAAACATCTATCAAATGTAACTTCTATTCTATATTTTATGTATATTAAAAGTTCCACAAATATAAAATAATGTGTTCTAAATCTATGAAAATTAGTCCCAATGTGTAGAATTCTGAGCCAAATATATATATGAACCATGTAACTATAGTGCAATTCTAAATACTTTGAGAACAGTGTAAGTGTGGAAGTCATGCCTTTATGACATGCCTGCACTAAAATATAAAAATGATGTAAATGTGGAGGTCATAACTTTATGACATGCCTACATTGACATGCCCCCATTTTTAATGTAGGGATAGAATTTGGTAGTCACCATAGCATACAAATATGAATTAATTATAATATATTAATAAAGCATATAGGATTCAGATTGCATATTGGTAATGTCTTTTTAGTTTGTTAATATGGAATATAACATTGTATATTATTATTCAAAATTTGAATGATGCCTAGGTTGAAGAATATTTTAGGTACTTTTAGATTTATAAAGAGTAGGAAAAAAATGGTATTGTACAGAAGGGATCATTGTAAGGATCCTAACATGACTTGTGGTTTTTTATTTGGATTAATGATGTGAAAGATATAGTCCTTTAAAATTATAATAGTGAAAAAGTCAAAGGATATGATTTAACCTTTTACAGTTTTACACAAGTAATCCCTATGTTTGGTTAAAGGGATGAGATGATTAGATCAGTTAAATAAATTTCAATAATTAAGATAGTAATTTTTTATGATTTTGACTTTATTTGATTTTATATAAATAGAAATAAATAGGGATAAATAGAGACTTAATTAAAAAATGACTATGCAAATGATCTAGGCTCTGAATTTTGAGATCTGAGTAGTAGTTCACATTGCCAACATGATTTTTATACTCATTTGTTCACTAGATAGCAGCACCTAGTTTGGATAGTAGCACCATCTGTGTGTAATGTAATCAATGTGGTACTAATGTCCCCTTTATGGGACTATTCCTATTTTTATGGATCACCTATGCTTGTGTTTGTATGTTTTATTCTTACATGACCAAGACCTGTAGCTATGTATTATACTTGAAAATCTTGATTTGATTTGAGAACCCTAGTTTTATTTACAACTGTGATATGAGAAAGAATTACGTGTGTTATTAGTATTGAATGAGCATCCTCAAGACCCCACTATGTAGAGATTTTCCTACATACCAATACTCTGAAAAGGGATCAAGTCCAATGTAGTTCTCCCACCTAGTGCTTGATGTATGTGCAAGTAAATGTTGTAATTTGAGTGGACTTAAATACCTTGAATGTGCTTGAGATTTGAAATTCTTGAAAACTAGAATTAGGGATATTTTATATGCTAGTATGTAAAATGTAGGGAATAATAAAGATAAATTACATTGAATTTTTATAACTTTGTCTTTGGTTTGAATATCTTTTGCATCTATTTTCAATCTAGTGAATAGAGGTGGATTAGACTTGTATTTATAGGGCTTTGTTGCTTTTTTGGATAATAAAATGAGCTTAGGTAAAACTTAAGAGGGGTATACATTTGAAAAACTATCCATTGGGAAGATTTGGGGCTAAGGATAGTAGGGCTTAGTTGGAGACACTAGCTCCATGTGGCTATAGTGTCCAAAATGTGATGTTAATTTCCTTTCTATAGATTGCTAACCAATTTGGATTGGGGTGAGAGATGATAGTTATGGGACTATGTTGTGATTGGATATAGTTGACTTTGGTCTGATGAATAATTGGACATGTAAGTCTAATGATTTAGAATGGGTCTATAGATAGCCTAGGGATAGGTTGATTAAAGTAACACTCTTAGCATATAATTACCACTTTTAGGTGATTATATTTCACCCCCATTTATGCTAGTATTGCAACAAAATAAAATGACTAGTATAAATGAAAAACAAGTGTACCTAGACTTATCTTAGAAGTGAATCCCATGTAGCTAAGTTTAAATATATGAATATGGGTCTACATATGTGAAACATGATCCAAAGTAATGTCTTGTAATGAAAAATGAAAAATTTAGTCCTTACTTAAGAGACAATTAAAAGCAAAAGACTATGCTAAAATAAAATAAATGAGTAAAGAGAAAGGAAAGGAATGAATACACCTCATTGGCTATGTGAACCAATATATGAACCTAGTGATAACCTATGTGTGTGAATGTGCATAGTAGTAATATCATTGAATAACTTGAACTAAGTTGATGACTCACTCAATTCTCATATTAGTGGCTTAAGAACTCAATCTAGTTTTGATTTTATCATTGTCCACCCCTACTTGGTGGATCCTGATATCTATTAAGATCTTGGATAAGACTATAAGTGTGTTGAACCCTCTCATGTAGGTGGCTCAAGAACTCAAGTAAACCATGAATCCATCATTACCTCTTATGTGAAGTATATGCATATGTAATTTTATTGTGCAAAGTGATAAAAGTATCTAACTGATTAATCTAACCATTTATTTGGTTCTATGACCACTTGGGTATATTAGGTGGCTCTGGGCCACTCAAGAATGCCAACCACTATAGATGGAGTAAGGCATGAATCTTGTGACAAATTGGAATATCAAATAAATTTAATAAAATATAGAGAATGACATGTATTTTGCCATTCCATCTAATCAACTTGTATGAAGCTGAGTATATGGAAACTGTGTCGTGCACATACCCCCAATCCAATATATGAGTAAAATGAATCTGAATCAAGTATGTAATAGCTAAATATGTGTAATTTAATTGAATTTATGACTGCTCATTATATACACGATGCCCCTAAATTTGAGTAACTGGTATGAATTTTAATTAAAATGATTCAATCTGAGCTAAATCTAAACATAATTTCCAAAACTATGATTGTATATGTGCAAATCTATATTATACTTGGTGTACTATTTTGGATGATCTAGACTATCCTAAAGCTATGGATATTGGATAGTAGTGCGCTATAGTGGAAAATTTCACCCTATGGCTCTAGTGTCCCAATACAGGCACTAATGACTGCCTAGTTTGATCTCTGTGTGGTTTGAACTCACTATTGAGTCTTTATTATGTTTTTTGGCCTACCCTAAGTATAATATCTAAAACTAATCCTATGTGATGGAATGTATCTATAAAAATAAAAATAAGATACTAATCTATATGACAACCCCTATAAATTCCACCTCTTTTGAGGATATTTGTAAAATTTGTGGAAGAACTACCCTCTAAAGACGTATTTATACAAAATGTGTTAGCTAGAGCATGTGCATAATATTTCAATATAATTTAAAACATAACATCAGAATGTAAATGTATCTAGGCATAAGTAGGAAATGTAATATGTATGTTTTAATCTATGATTTCAAAAGGGTGTCAATATAGATGTAAGAAATGTATAACAATAGTAAATTTGAGTAACTACCTAGGGGGATGGGGCATGATGTCCATCAAGGCTCCCAAGTAGAATAGGGTAGATGAATGACATCCCTTATGGCATCAAATATTGGTGTGATGACAAGAAATTGAAGAATGAAAAAAGGTAGGCCAAGGAGCCATAATACAAGGGGCATAGGCACATGTCATTAAAACCAAGAATAAAGACATACAAGTACATGTTCAAATGTCCACATACACAAACAACAAGAAATTTGACACAAAGACATAGAGAAGAACATGTTCAAATGTCTACATATAGAATCATAAAAGAGTAAACACAAGGGACATGGGAATATGTCTAAAGCATACAAACAAAAAGGTGACATAGAAGCAAAATAAAAATGGCATAAGAAAATGCACTCTCAAATGAAAGAAGCATATGAACCATAATCAATTATAATATAGGAACTAAAAATGAAAACTTGTATAACTATGTAAGACAAATCTATGTAGATGCCAAGGTGAATATATATTGAAGCTAATTAGTGATAGTCATAAAAAAATATGAGCAATGAATAACAATTATCAATATCAAGATAAATCAATGCATACTTGGAATGTATAGTATGTGAAGATAAAACATGGTTATAAAAAATGTGTACGAGATGCCCTCAAGTGGGCAAATGTAGCAATGTATAAATTTGGATCAATGTAAAGGCCCCCAATGGGTAGATGATAGCTAGTCAGGATTAGTGTAGTGGACTAGATTCCTAACTAGAATCTACAAGCACTCAATAAGAACAAGTGAAGCATATGTGTATGATAAAACTAACTATACTAGGATAGCTATCAATATGCAATATCTAGCAAATAGTAGAAATGTAAACATAGAAATGCATACAATCTATAAAAAAATATGTTTTTGAAATATTTGAATGTTTTTTGTATTTTGACATATATTGTTTTTGTGTTTTTTGAGTATTTTAAGGAATGGTGAATAAACATTCCAACCCAAGATTCCAAAGTGTCAACAATAAAAACATCACACAAGGAATCTATAGACACCAAAAACGTGCCTGCACCTTGGTCGTCTTTCACCCTTAACCCCCTTGGTCTATGTCCTAACACTTACCTTAGTCCCCTCCATTCATTAAATTAAAATAACTTAAATATTTTAATTTAGTGGCCCCTCTTCCACCTCACCCATGCCACCTTGGATCCCCCCACCTCTCTCCTAGCCTTTATTGCCCAAATCTCCCCTTTATCCTTCCTCCCGCATCCATTTATGCCTTCCTCGACCGTTTTCCCATGGCCCCTTGACCCAGCAGCATGCAAGAATGGACAGAGGCTAATTTTAGCCTCTCTGCCCATTCTTCGACTGCCGACGTCGGTCATTATTTGGCTGACGTCGACAGTTCTGCCGTCATCGGCAGCCTTCAAAACTATTTTCCTGCAACCATTCTGCCCCCCCCCCGCCACGAACAAAACTCTCTTGACACTTTCGCATTCATATTTTCTTCTCCTCCCTCTCGTACAGCAACCCCCACCAGCTATAGGTACCTTGCAGAGCAACTCCAAGCAATAGCTCCATTTACAGGTTCTTCAATAGCTCCAACAACAGGTTTCTCCATTCTTCAAACAACAGGCAAGAGGTAAGCACAGTGTTGTTTTCCATTTCATTTCTTATCTGCATTTATCTATTTAGCTAACTACTGCCTAGACCTTCCCTATCCTTCCCTTGAGAGGCTGAAAGGGCTTCTCAGACCCCTGCCTCTCATTCATCCCCCTTTATACTTCTGGTTCCACCCAGTCACTTTCCTGACAGTCCCCTCTGCCCAACTAGTTTTGCACAAACCCTTAGACTACTCCTCAGACCCCAAATAGTCCCTCTGAATCCCACACAGACCCTCAAACCCTTAGATGAAGCCTCAGTCCATTCTATAGACCAAGCCCAGACCTGTAACTCATTCCTGACTACTGCCCCGGCTGACCTCGTGCACTTCCCATACTGATGTCGGCATCCTAACCGACGTCGGTGACCTTCCCTGACCGATGCCGACAATATCACCGACATCGGTGACAGTGTAAAGCAGATTGCTGCTTAATAGGTATGCTTTTAGTTTTAGTTCTTTCTCTCTATTTTTCATCATTTATCACTTTCTATTTTTGATCAACATTCTGTGTTTAACAGTGGACTGTCATCCTCCAAGAAGCCTTTGCACTTCTAGGACCAAGCTCTTACTTGGCAGTCCACCCTTTTGTCATCTAACATTTTTCATGTCTTAGTGTTTTCTCTTTCAAGTGTCATCCTCCACAACCAAAGAGGAGTTCTCACAACGTCCAAATTTTGGTGCGCACGTCTACAATCCAGGTACGTATAAACCCTCATCCATTTTATTCTTAGTTTCTCATTTCCCTTTCTTGAATGTGAAAAGCGAATCTAGCGTAGAAACATTCTGGCATGCCGGGTGGGACCTTAAGATCTTCCTTGGGTTCCTTTTATTTTTGTTCATATAGGGTGCATTAGGTTTTCTCCCTTTTCACCTCTTTCTTCTCTTTTAAACGACATCATAAGCAGGAATAAAAAGAACTTTTCTTTCTTTTCTTGCATTTCTAAACTAGTCAAAAATCATATCCTTCAACCCTTTCTCAACTTGTTTTCATCCGAACTTAACATTTTGACTTGGGGCTTAAAACACATTGCATTGTATTTCTGCTTGCTTGCATTTCTTAGTCCACACCTAGTAATTAACAAACCACATCATGAATTAATCTTAGTCCACTTGATGTTACACAACCAAACCACTTACACTAAATCAAACATCAAACTCACCTGAGACAAGGCCCAACTGGGATTTCATCACCCAGCGGATACCTTACCCATCTCGGCAATCCTACTTGGATTTCATCACCAAGGGGAAAGCCCACTCTGTTCTCTGGCAGAGTGTAATCTCTAGGGAAAGTATATTTTGGCTAAGTGAGACCAACTTATCGCTGGGCTCATAAAGTGAGGGGAGCTTGCTCCTTAGCACTAGGCCATGTATAGAACCTAACCCAGACTTTTTGAGCACCTAAACAAACCTAAAACCATCCATAGACTACCTCTTTTAGGACCCCTCTAATAGCCAACCTCCCCAAACATCACTTTAAGGCATAAGCCACAAGATTCTAAAAGTTGATTCTTATGATTTAATGCTTAGGGTCTGCCTGTCTCCATCTCTATTTTTCTATTCCTATCTGGTTTTTTGAGCTAGTGAGGACGTTCTTCTTTTTTTCTGAAAACCCTCAAATCTTTTGGGTTTCTAGAAACCACAGTAACCGATATCGGTTTTACCACTGAGATCGGTAACTTTCCTCACTGACATTAGCTATCTGACCGACGTTGGCCATCTTTTATCACCAACATCAATTTTTTTAACTGACATTGGTTACTGTCACAGTCCTTTTTTTCCAAAAATAGCAACCTTAAAGCCCGCCCCTTTTTTCTGCCAAGACCCCATTCTGAGTTTTTGAAACTAAAAAAACATAGTTTTTAAAACCTGACCTTTCTTGCCTTGAATGGTTATGACTCACAGTCAAGCCAAGGCTCTAATCAACCACGCGAGGCATCAACCGATTTCATCTACCTAGCCCATAATCGGTCCTATAATGAAGTTCCACTCAGAGACTGAAAGAACTCCTACTCGCCCAACCCCACCCTAGACTCTTATTGTCCCAGAAGGGGACCAAGATTTTGCATGATTCTTAGACCTCAACGTCAAAGCCTTGCAACACAATCTCACGCATAGCCGAATGCGAGACTCCTTGGGCAATCTGATGTACAGAATGCCAACCTCTCTTGTCGCGACTACGGCCGTATCTATTTCTAATGCAAATTCACTTTCTACATTCAAAAGATAGAATAAGAAACTTAAGGAAATGGTCAAGGCTAGAAGTACCTGGATGTAGTCTGCGCACCGTAATCCAGACGCTGTGAGCACTCCTCTTTGGCTGTGGAGGAATGACACCTATAAAAGAGAGAGAGACTTAGACAAAAAGGTGTTAGATGGATAGATGGTGGGTTGCCAAGTGAAAGCTTGTTCCCAGAAGTATGAAAACTTCCTTAAGGGAGGTCAACCCACTAGTAAAAGATAGATAAAAGACTGAGAAAATACAGAATGCCAGAATACTAAAATGATAACAAATTAGAAAGGAAAGAGAAGACAAATGTTTACCTGAAAGGAGTTGTCAGCCTGATCATAGTCATCGAGGTCAGGGATGTTGCCGGCGTCAGTTGTCTGGTCTGCTGACGTCAGTTAGTCTGCCAAGGTCGGTTGGGGTAATGACCGACGTCGGTCGGGGCAGTGGCCTGTGGATGGGTCTGGTCGAGTTTCTTGGTCTGTAGACAGGTCTGGTTCGTGGACGGGTCTGGGACAGAGTTTGTGGACGTGCTTGAATGGTTTGGGGAATGGTCTGGGTCTGGTTGGATGCCCTGTGCAGGGTCTTTATTGGCAGGAGGGATGAGGAAGTTGTCTGGGACTAGATTGAAAGGGTGACAGGGCAAGAGGAAGATGGACAGGGAACGGGTTCTGAGGAGGCCTTTTAGCCTCTCAGGGGAAGGATAGAGCAAGTAGAAGATAGTAGATAGGATAGATAACTGAAAATAAATGAAAGAATGAGATAAAATAATGAACTTGCTTACCTCTTGGCTTGCTGATTGAAGAACGGAGGAGCTATTGTTGGAGCCACAAAAGACTTGTTTCAAGAGGAAATCTCTGATCTAGAGTCCCCTGCACCTATTGCTACTGTTACACTAGGTCCAGAGAGAAGAGAGTCGAATGCCAAAGCACCGAGAGGATTCTGTTCGTGAGCTCTGAGGGGGGGGTCGAATGGTTGCAGACAACTATTTTGAAGGTTGCCGACGGTGGCATAATCGCCGATGTCGGCCTCATGGTAGCCGACGTCGGCAGCAGAAGAATGGGGACAGAGGCTAAAATTAGCCTCTACCCATTCTTGCACACTGCCAAGTTGAGGGGTCGTGGGGAAAACAGTCGGGAAAGGGTTAAATGGATGCGGGAGGAGGATGAAAGGGAGATTTGGGGTAATAAAAGCTAGAAGGGAGGTGGGGGGATCCAAGGAGGGGATCCAAGGTGGCAAGGGTGAGGTGGAAAGGGGGCCACTAAATTAAAATGTTTTAAGTTATTTTAATTAAATGAATGGAGGGGACTAGGACAAGGGTTAGGATATGGGTCGAGGCGGACAAGGGGGGAGAACGAAAGGTGACCAAGGTGCAGACACATTTTCGGTGTCTACATTTGCCCCTTTTTGTCTTGTTGGTTGTTCTTGATGAACTGCAAGACAAAAATAAGAGTTGGTTTCCCTAGGTATGGGATGAGGTGTTCCCCCCTCAAAGCGAGAGTCGAGAGAAGGGAACTGGAGATCGAGTGTCGATTTGATAGAGAGATGGATAGAGAGAGGATGAGCGAAAATGCTACAATAGTCGTGATTACACGTATACCATGTCACAGGATGATCGGGTCAAATTATCGCATGTCGAGGGTCGAGGAGTGCCAAAATTGAATAACTGAGCCCCAACATTTAGTTGCTTGTTGATCGGGTTATTCAATCTAAGCTGAAGCTCCAAATGGTCATCGTGATCTAGGTATCTCAAGCTCAGGAAGTGCTCCCAAAAACATGAAAATGCCACAAGTAGTAGGGATCAACTGGCTCACGATCCTATACTTGTGAAGGTTAAAAATAGTCTGTGGACAATTCTGCTAACCAGCTGAGAGGTAGCATACATGCAAAAACAACCTAGACAACATTGTCTTGGAAGTGGTCGAAGGTCGAAGGAGATAGGCATGATCTCCAATGGTTATTAGTCAAGGTGGATGGATGGATGAAAGGATGTGGCTGAGCTAACCTCAGAAGACGTCATGTTTCTGAGTGCTGCCTACATAGCCCTTGTGTGAAAGGCCTCAGGCCAATGTAGTTCTCCCTAAAAGGGAGGAAGGGCCAGAGAGATTGATTGGTCTTGGTCAAGGTGGTTGATAGACTGGTCTTGGTCAAGGTCAAGGTCGCAGAAGAGAAAGTTTGTCCATCAAAGAGACGAACAAATGAGGGTGGTCGAGCTAACCTCAAAGGACGTCATGTTATCTGAGTGCTGCCTACATAGCCCTAGTCATAGGGCCTCAGACCAATGTAGTTTGAGATAATTGAAAAGATTGGTCGATGATTAGTTTGGTCATATGTTGAAATGATGAGGATAAGATGATGCTACAAATGGTGTATTCAGTAACATTGGTCGAGGGGTCCTTCATCCCTATCAAGCTTCCATAGTCGTGATGGATGTATGCTAAAAATGAATTGGGGTCTATTTATGCTTCAGCAAGTATTGGTTTATGCTTAACATAAATTATGTCTGGTCAATAGCTTCCATGTATATTGTTGTCCATAGAAACTATGTGAAATGGACTATGATGATGATGGTGTCATGATGCTGGTTTGAAAATGGTGAGGTTGGTTTGGTTTGAGAATGGAGTTGAGCTGAGTTGAGTTGACAATTGATGTAGTTGAATGTGACCAAAGTGTAGAGAAAAAGTGAAAGGCAAATTGCTCTTTCATTGACAAGGACCAAAAGGGACAGCATAGATAGGGGTTGTTAGAACTAAGAGCCCCATTCATGCGTTGCGTCGTTGACCAGTGTTGTGTTAGAGTGGTAATCGAATCACTTTGACATTAAAGTGAGTTTGAAGTCCCTTAAGCAGGTGATAGGAGGAGGATAGGGGGTAACCCATTTAAGAGCAGGAATAACCTTGCCCCTTTTTTATAGGAGACCCTGAGATAACTACAAGCCAAGTCCATGACCCGTTTTTTTTTTTTTTTTTTTTTTGGGGTGCAGACTGATCGATGCGGGAAGTCTGTATAGAGATGCCATTTTCTTGGTGGTCATTTGTGAAGCTGATCGATGCGGGAAGCTTCTAGAAAGTGTTGTTTGTAGCAATATTTAGTCATAGCCATCCTTCGAGGGAGTGGTCTATATTTTTGCTTTGTTTTTGTGACCTTGAATATGTTTTGACATCTTTTTTTTTTTGACAGATTGTGGGGTCATGGACAAGACTGTAGAAGTTCAAGGACTCCCTTTCATTAGGACAAAGCGTCCATGCGTCATAAAAGGGTTGTAGAGGATTTGTTAAGGGGAATAGGGTTGAAAGGGATGAGGATTAGAAGGACGGGGATTGCTCAAGGGACGAGCCCAAGTTAAATGTCAAGTGGACGAGTACTCGACTAATAGAAGAATGGTCGTAGATGCAATGCATTAAGAGGCTCAGGTTTTGGGCGTCCGTCAAGAGATGACAGACGATAAGTCCCTGACCCCATACTTGTGCGTGATGATGAAAGGTCCAAGCCAATTAGGGGTGAATTTGCCTCGTTTACTTCACTCCATATTGGTCACATGTTGATTCTCTTTGAGGACGAGGTCTCCGATGTTGAAATCTCATTCTCACATATTTTTGTCATAGCCTCGCTTGATGCAATTTTGATAGACATGGAGATGATTGAGGGTAGCAAGACGACGCTCGTCGAGTAACTCAAGTTAAGCTAAGCGATCTTGATGAAAGTCATCATTGGATAGAATGTCATGCAGAGAGATGGAAAGAGATGGGATCTATACTTCAAGAGGTAAGACAGCCTCTGTTTCATACATGAGAGAGAAAGGAGTAGCACCTGTAGAGGTTCAGATGCTAGTGCGGTAGGCCCACAAAGCGAAGGGAATGTGAATGTGCCAATCCCTTCCTGTGTCGTCGACCACCTTCATGAGAATTTTAGTCAGAATTTTGTTGGAAGCCTCGGCCTGCCCATCTGCTTGTGGGTAGTAAGGCGAAGAAAAGCTGATTTTGATGCCAAATGAGTCGCATAGCTTTTGGACAGTCTTGTTTTTTAAGGACTTACCATTGTTGGTGATGATTTTGTGAGGGACACTGAAACGACAGATGATGTGGTTGCTGATGAAGTCGACAATTTTGTCAGCTTTTGTGGAGATGAGAGGAATGGCTTCCACCCACTTGGTGAAATACTCAGTGGCAGTGATGATGGATTGATGACGAAGAGACGAGTGAGGGTTAATCTCACTGATGAGATCTAAGCCCCACTGAGAAAAAGGCCAAAAATCCTAAGCAACTTGTAAGGCATGGCTAGGGAGATGAAGCAGGTTGGAGTGATGCTGACACTTGATGCAACGCCTAACATAGTTGCTATAATCTTGATGAAGGGTGGGGCCAATAATAACCCAGGCGAAGGATGCGCTTGGTAACTGAGCTTCCACTGAAGTGTCCGCCACAAATCCCATCGTGGACTTGTTTTATGGCTTAAGAGGCTTCAGTGGAGGTTAGACAGCAAAGAAGGAGGCCATCGAAGCCTTGCTTATAGAGAAGACCCCCTAGAATGGTGTAGCGAGCTGCGCGCTTGATGAAAGCTTGCCGCGCATTACTAGAGAGGTTGGGAGGAATGACAGAAAGAGACAAGTAGTCCACAAGTTGCTTATACCAATCATCTCGTGGACTAGAATTGACAGTGTTGATATGGTCGATGTGAGGAGAGATGTATGAAGGCAAGGGTACACGATGCACCATGACAAAAAGTTGAGATGACGATGATGAAGATGAGATATGTGAAGCAAGAGAAGCCATGGTGTCAGCAAACTTGTTTGTAGAGCGTGGAATAGTCTGCAAGAGGTAATGGTCGAAAGATGCTAAAAGAAGGTCAGCACGATTTTTATACCTCTACAAAACTTCATTTTTATAGAGGTATGAACCGTTGACTTGATTGACGATGAGCTGCGAGTCACCGAAGATGTTGATAGACTTGATGTGGAGAGAAAGGGCGGTCTGAAGTCCCAAAGTTAAGGCCTCGTATTCGGCCATATTATGGGTACAATCAAAGTCAAGCTTGAAAGATAGAGGCATGGGTTCCCCTTCGAGTGGGATGAGGATAAGCCCCGCACCTCCACCGAGTTGACATTTGGAGCCATCAAAGAACATGGTCATTTGGTAGACGGTGTCATCGGTGGAAAGTGCGGTGATAGACTCGTCAGGAAACTCACACTACGAAGGTTGATTGTTGGGAAGAGGGGCATCCACTAGTTGATCAGCGATGGTTTGCCCCTTGATAGATTTCTACTAGATGAATTCGAGGTCAAACTCAGCAAGCAGCATGAGCCACTGAGCCATACATTGATTCTGATATGGCTTGGAGTGCATATACTTGAGAGGGTCAGTGTGAGTGACGACGAAGGTTTTGTGGTTGAGAAGATAGTGGCATAGCTTGGTAGCGGAAAAGACTAATGCCAAATAGAGTTTTTTGGTATGAGTATACTGAGTTTCATAGTCAACTAGTGTTCGGCTGATATAGTAAACTGCTTTCTCATGGTGATGCTCATCTCGGTGCGCGATCATGGCACCTAACGAATGGTCGGTGGCAGAGATATAAATGTAGAAGGGTTGGTCATCTTTAGGTGGAATGAGGACTGGTGGAGAGACCAGATAACTTTTGAGGGCTTCAAAATCCTCTTGACAGTCCTCATCCCATTTAAAGGAGATGTCCTTCTTAAGGAGATGATGAAAAGGTTGGAAACGGTTTGAAAGCTATGAGATGAAATGACAAATGGACTGGAGCTTCCCTTGTAGACTGCGAATCTGCTTGAGATTGGTCGGGGGTGGCATTTCGAGGACAGTGCGGATCTTGGCAGGATCTATCTCGATGCCATGGAATGAAACGATGAAGATGAGGAGCTTGCCTGAGAGGACCCTAAAGATGCATTTCTTGGGGTTAAGGCAGACATTATATTGAAGAAGATGAGAGAAGATGATCCTGAGAATGGTCAAGTGGTCACGACGAAGCTTGGACTTGCCAAGAAGGTCGTCCACATAGTCCTCCATGATTTTATGGAGGAGATCATGAAAATATAAGTCATGGTGCGCTGATATGTGGTGCCAGCATTCTTTACGCCGAAAGACATGACTCGATAGCAAAAATTCCCCCATGGGGTGATAAAGGTAGTCTTGTGCTGATCTTCCAGTGCAATCAAGATCTGGTTGTATCCTGAAAACCCGTCCATGAGAGATAGCATCTCATGGCCGACCATGAGATCAATAAGCTGGTCAATGTTAGGAAGAGGGAAGTCATCTTTGGGACAGGCTAGGTTAAGGTCGTGATAGTCCATGTAGATCCGAATCCCCCCAGTCACTTTGGTGACTGGGATGATGTTAGAGACCCACTGCAAATAATCGATGGGTTGGATGAAAGAGACAGAAAGAAGGCGTTGAAGCTCCTCTTTGATAAGGAGTGCAATGCGAGGATGCATCTTTCAAAGCTTTTGCCTAACAGGCTTAGCCTTTGGTTTGGTGACAATGTTATGGGTAGCAATGGTGGGGTCGATGGCAGGCATGTCATTGTAAGTCCAGGCAAAGGCCTTGCTATGGTCTGAGAGGAATTGGGTGTAGTCAAGCTGCTCCTGGGTGTCTAAAGATTGGCCAATCTTTAAGACGTGAGGAACATCGGAAGAAGGGAGGTTGATGTCAATGGTTGATTCATTTAACATAACCTAGGTCTCAGAAGGGAGGGAGCGCTGGATGAAAGAGTCATTGGTGCCCATATAGAAAAGGATGGCGTCATTGTCAACGCAATGGACAGTGTGAATGGTCACCGACTCATCCTCTATCATGCTGGGAAAAATGAGAGGGAGAGACCTAGACACCCCATTGAGCTGATAGGTTAGGGGTTCCAGGCAGATGGTATTTATGGAAAAAAAACTAGGAGGGATGGAAACCACCGACTCCGTAGGTGAAGAAAGAGGAATGGGCGAGTTTGGAGGAGATTGGTCAATGGTTGGCTCGGGACAAAGGTCTAAAGGGGCCTGAGTGGGGTCGTGATATCCCAGGCCAT
This sequence comes from Torreya grandis, assembly GCA_037957365.1. NCBI lineage: Eukaryota > Viridiplantae > Streptophyta > Pinopsida > Cupressales > Taxaceae > Torreya > Torreya grandis. Next base: position 904,939 of record JARHVA010005656.1, on the reverse strand, counting down.
ACCATTTCTTGGCATCATTATCATTGAGAGGCTCAATAGGCTGATGGGAGCCCTGCTCATAACGTCTAAAACCAAAACCTTTCCATGCACACCTGTAAAGGTAAGTGTGTGCAAAGGCAGGGTAGCCAAGAAATGAGAAGTCTGATGTGAAAGGTTGGAGTGAAGAGAGAGGATTGTTATCGGTAGGAGCTTGATTGAGCCCTCCATAGACAAGGTTGGTTCAGAGGTGAAGAGGACCATAAGGCATGACCATCTTGATCTAATGGTCGTAACTAGGAATGAGATGAAGGCGTCCATACTCTTGCAGAGTTTGGAACATGTCTAGGGTCAACAAGCGATATTCCCCAAGTGATAGTCATTGGAATATGTCTTCCATGGGGTCTTTGGTCGTCGCTTGAAGAGGAGGGGTGAGGGCAACCACCGATTGCAAACTGGTAGAAGCTTTCGCGGATGGAGGTGGTGCCGAAGTTGATGACTTGATAGGAATGAGGACGTCATTTGGACAGTAGGTTGTGTTGCAAGTCTTGAAGGGTGAAGGGTCAGTGGGAATGGTGTGGACTTGCCCATCATGCTCAAATTTCACACAACGGTGCAGCGTGGAGGAGACACAGGCCATGGCGTAGATCCAAGGTCGGCCCAATAATATGTTGTATTGAAACTCTCCTTCGATGATATAGAAGAGCTTCGAGATTGTGCATGGACCAACCCAAATGTGAAGGATGACTGTGCCAATGGTCATGGCTGTGGTGTCATTGAAGGAGTGCAAGATCACGTCAGTTTTGGAGACGCAATTCTTGGGAAGAGCCAACTGATCAAAGGCATGGGTGGAGATAATGTTGATGCTAGTGCCTCCGTCGATCATAATGCTTTTAATGCATGTCTGATCAACATAGGCAGTGATGAAGAGGGCAGCGCCCTGATCTTCCGTGTTGGATGTGGGAATCTCAAAATCACTGAATGTGATGGAGGTGACAGGAGATAAAGAATGGACAAGGGCAGCGAGTGGTTGAGGGTTCTCCGGTTAGACCTCTACTGCCTGCAAGGCTCGAATGAGGGCTTGACGATGCTGGAGCGAGGTTTGGATAAGGTCATAAAGAGACATCTTCACAGGTGTCTGGTGAAGCTATTTCAACATGGAGTCATGAATCGGCCTAGAAGAGGAAGATGAAGAAGGTTGGGATGCACCAAGGATAGAAATTTTAGGCTTGGGTGCAAGAGGTGGCTTTACGAAAGGGTAGGTCCAAGGAATGGCAGCTTTTTCTTTTGCCTTGTCCTTTTGCGACCTAGTGGTTATATGGATAGCATTGATTTCAAAGATAGGAGGTGAAGAAGGGGTCATGGCCTGCTGGTGAGATGTTGATGTGTTTGAAGAGGTTAGATGGGAAGTAGTCGAAGTCTGGTCAAGAGTGTCCTCAAGGAGAAGAGTGTCATTTTCCATATAGCGACGGATGATGGCCTTGAAGGCACAACAAGTCTCGGTATCGTGTCCTGGCGCACGATGGTATAAGCAAATTTTCGTGTCGTCAAACCAAGAGGGCTTGGACCCGAGAGGTTGAAAAGGGCCTGATGGGTGGAAGGGTTATGTTGGAAGTCTACAGAAGTCGGTGCAATATCAATGAGTATGAGCCCACTAAAGGGTCTGTGCTAGTTGATATGCACGAAGCTGGTGACTTTTGCTTAGGTGAAGTTGGAAGAGGTTTTTGTACCACCTTGTGGGTTGATGGTGTGGTGATAGGCAGAGATGGCACTTTCTTTGTGAGAGGTACTGCCTTTTTGGGAGAGGGTAGGCTGGAGGTAGGTAGAGGAAGCAAAAGAGGCAACTGGTTTTGATTGGAGGCCAGAGTGGGAAGGATTTTGGTCAGGGTCGAAGGATGGGGGCCCAAAATGGATGGCAATGGTGACGAGGGAGGAGGCGTTCACTTCTGTGGTCTGACAGTCTTCTTCGACTTGGTTGGAAGACTACTACTGGTCAAGGTCTGGTCTAGGTTCACCTTCACTTGCAGGTGAGTGAGGGTGGAGACAGGACGAATGCCAAGTGACTTGATAGGCTTAGATGGGGTAGATGCAGGTTTTGATTTTGATGGGGTTGGTTGAGGTTTGGGAGTCTGGTCTTTGTTGGGAGTCTTGAGAGATTCTATCTTGGGAGGATTAGCAGCATGTGATGAGAGGGCACAGGCATGTTGAAGGGCTTTAAGATGCTCCCACAACACCTGAGGCATCACTTTCCTTGAAGGGAGAAGTTCGATTTTCTCCACTAATTGGGAAAATGGCTGAGAAGATGATGGACGAGATTTAGGTTCTTGAGAAGATGTTGACAGTTGTGGGGCCCAAGATGAGATGGGTGTAGCAGTCTCAGACCCATGGCATGGTGAAGTTGTGACAGATTCGTCATTGGTTGAAGACGAAGGGGAGACAGGTTCTTCCCTGGGTGGAGAAGAAACTGGAGAATGAAGCTCCTCAAGCGGGTAAAGGGCAGGGATGATGGTGCCCTCCACTTGCGATCGAGGAGTAGGAAGGGTGGGGTCCTCCATAGGCAGCAAGAAGGAGGATGGTGAGACTGGTGGTGCTGGTAATGTTGAGGCATCCTCCAAGATGAGAGAGGTCAATGGAGAACTAACTGGGGAAAGAGGTTCATCCATATGTGATGGACTGATAGATGGACTAACCTCTTGGGGTTGGTCGGGGATGAAGGGCGAGACCGTATTGACCGTTCGAATGTTGTGTTCATGATTGTCGTCAATTAAGGTCCAGACATTGTTTTGGGTTGGCGGATGATTGGGGAATGGTTGCTTGAAGATGTCAATGGCCTGATTAGGGGGTGCATTGGGATTGTCTAAGATGAGGTCCCCCTTTTCAAGCATGTCTTGGATTATGTTTTTAAAAGTTTTGCAGTTTTCCATGTCATGTCCTTTAACACGGTGGAAGCTACAGAAGTCATGTTCCCTATACCATGCAAGAATGGCGTGTGAGGGATCGAATTGTGGAGGAGGTCGGGCCTGGGGTAGATTGAGAACCCCCTGTTTAACAAGTTTTTCCAGCACAGACGCATATGATTCTCTGAGAGGAGTATACCGTCATTGTACGTATCTCTGCTGGAATTGGCGGGTGACGCTCTGAGATGTGGATGGCTCAAGCTGATTGGTTGAAGGTGAGGAGGATGAAGGTCTAGCGACCATAGCGTTAGCTGAAGCTTTAGACTTAGGATTGGATGATGATGGTTTGGAAGAAGAGGAGTCATTAGTCTTAGAGTTGGGATTCTTGTTCCACATCTTGACTTTATTCTCCTCGATGGCACGCAATTCAAGTTTGCGGGCCATCGTGAAGGCTTCGTTGAAGGTGCGAAAGGTTTGAACCCTCAAGGTGGAAGAAATATGTCTGGCACAGGCTTAGGAGAAGACTTCAATAAGTTCAGGCTAGGGTAAGGAAAAGGAGAGTTGATTGATGAGGCCTCTCCATCGAGCAACAAAGTCGGCTATAGATTCGTCCTCGAATTGACGGATAAAATAGAGGTCTGTGATCGAGACCTTCTTGGTGATGTTGATGGAGAAGTGATCAAGAAAGAGCTGGGCCAACTATGTGAATGAGAAGAGGGAATGGCTGGCAAGGGAGCTATACCAGTCAAGCGCAGCACCCAAGAGAGACATAGGAAACGTGTGTAAAAGCAACGCATCATCATTAGCAATAAGGTAACAGGCATGTCTGAATGCCCGTAAGTGTTGTTGTGGGTCTTCCTTGCTTTGAAAGTGAGAAAATTTTGGAAGTTCCCACTAGCTAGGATATGGCTTGATTGGGACAGAAGGATGAATGGGCTCGTTGCAAATTTGCTCGTATGAGAGAGCATTGCGTGAGCCAGAAACAGAGGTCTCTAGGCTGGACATCTTTTCCATCAGCATCTTGATGATATCTACTGACGGATTGACGGGTGGCGCGCCCCCTGAGTTGTAGGGCACTTGGAAGAGGCTAGAGGAGGCATATGACGTAGTTGGTTGTCCCTGTAAGGGTGCAATGTAGGGATAACTAGTCATAGGGATAGAAGAAGAGGCTAAGGGTGGTTGGGTAGAAGGCATAGCTAGGCCTGATGTTGCCACTAGAGGTTGGATTGTGGTGACAGGGGCCAATGGATAGGAAGCCACCCTGGTGTTGATAGGGGCCAGGGTAGGTGGAATAGAGAAGACCAGGTTCTGGAAAGGAGTGGATAGCGGTTGAGCGGGTTGAGGTTGATAGGGGGCCGAAACCCCGGTGGAAGTGGGCCCAAAGATGGAGGGAGAGGCCACACCTAGAGGGTTGGTCAAGGTCTGGTCATTGGTCGAAGTGATAGCTTGAGTGTCAAAAGGTTAGACTACGGATGCTGTCGATACAGCCGTAGTTGCGACAAGAGAGGTCGGCATTTCGTAAATTGGATTGTCCAAGGAGTCCCACGTTCGGCTACGCACAAGATAGTGCTGCAAAGCTTTGACGTTGAGGTCCAAGAATCGTGCAAAATCTTGGTCCCCCTCTGGGATAATAGGAGTCTGGGGCGGGATTGGACGAGTAGGAGTTCTTTCGGTCTCTGAGTTGAACTCCATTGTAGGACTGGTTAGGGACGGGGTAAACAGAAGTGGTTGATGGCTAGCATGGTCAAGAAGGGCCTTGGTTTGACTACGAGTCAAAACCATTCAAGGCAAAGAAGGTTCAGGTTTTAGAAACTATGTTTTTCAGTTTCAGAAAACCAGGATGGAGTTTTTGGCAGAGAAAGGATGGGTTTTAAGGCTGCTGTTTTTTGAAGAAAAAGGACTGTGACAAAGACCGATGTCGGTTGAAAAACTGATGTCGGTAAGAAAGATGGCCGACGTCGGTCTGATAACCGATGCCAGAAATAAAATGAAACCGATGTCGGTGGTAAAACCGATGCTGCTGACTGTGTTTTCCAGAAAACCAAAAGATTTGAAGATTCTTGGAAAAATAATGAAGAAAGCATCCTCACTCACTCAAACAAGCAGATTGAGACTAGAAAAATAGAGAGAGACAGACAGGCCCTAAGTGATAAATCCTAAGAATTAACTTTAGAATCCTGTGGCTTATGTCTTAGATGAATGTTTGGGGAGGTTGGCTATTAGAAAGGTCCTAGAAGAGGTAGTCTAGAGTAGGTTTCGGGTCTTGTTTTAGGCACTCAAAGGTCTGTGTTAGGTTCCGTGCATGGCCTGGTGCTAAGGAGCAAGCTCCCCTCAGTGGTTAGCTGGTCTCGCTTAGCCAAGATATACTTTCCCTATAGTTTAGACTCTGCCAGAGAATAGAGTGGGATTTCCCCTTGGTGATGAAATCCAAGTAGGATCGTCAGGACGGGTAAGGTCTCCGCTGGGGGATGAAATCCCAGTCGGGCCTTGTCTCAAGTAAGTTTTATGTTTGTTTTAGTGCATGTGGTTCGGTAGTGTAACATCAAGTGACCTACGATTTATTCAATATGCGGATTTAAGTTACTAGATGTGGACTAATACAAGCACAAGCAGAAATGGAATGCAAAGTGTTTTAAACCCAAGTCAAAAATATGAAGTTTGAATGAAGACAATTTTGAGAAAGGGTTCGAGAGTATGATGTTTAGACTAGTCTAGAAGTGCAAGAAAGAAAAAAAAGATTCATTTTAGTCCTGCTTATGGTGTCATTTGGAATAGAAGAAAGAGATGAGAAGGGAGGAGCCTAATGCACCTAAATGAATGAAGAGAAAAGGAACCCGAGGAAGAACCTAAGGTCCCACCGGGTGTGCCAGAGTGTTTCTAATCCAAATTCGCTTTCTACATTCAAAAGATATAATAAGAAACTTAAGGAAATGGTCAAGGCTAGAAGTACCTGGATGTAGTCTGTGCACCGTAATCCAGATGTTGTGAGCACTCCTCTTTGGCTGTGGAGGAATGACACCTGCAAAGGAGAGAGAGACTTGGACAAAAGGGTGTTAGATGGATAGATGGTGGGTTGCCAAGTGAAAGCTTGTTCCCAGAAGTATGAAAACTTCCTTAAGGGAGGTCAACCCACTAGTAAAAGATAGATAAAAGACTGAGAAAATACAGAATGCCAGAATACTAAAATGATAACAAATTAGAAAGAAAAGAGAAGACAAATGTTTACCTGAAAGGAGCTGTCAGCCTGATCATAGTCGCCGAGGTCGGGGATGTTGCCGGTGTCAGTTGTCTAGTCTACCAACATTGGTTAGTCTGCCGATGTCGGTTGGGGTAATGACCAGTGTCGATCGGGGCAGTGGCCTATGGATAGGTCTGGTCGAGTTTCTTGGTTTGTGGACGGGTCTGGTTCATGGATGGATCTGGGACAGAGTTTGTGGATGTGCTTGAATGGTTTGGGGAATGGTCTGGGTCTGGATGGATGCCCTATGCAGGGTCTTTGTTGGCAGGAGGGATGAGGAAGTTGTCTGGGACTAGATTGAAAGGGTGACAAGGCAGGAGGAAGCTGGACAGGGAACGGGTTCTGAGGAGGCCTTTTAGCCTCTCAGGGGAAGGACGGAGCAAGTAGAAGACAATAGATGGGATAGATAACTGAAACTAAATGAAAGAATGAAATAAAATAATGAACTTGCTTACCTCTTGGCTTGCTGACTGAAGAACAGAGGAGTTATTGTTGGAGCCACAGAAGACTTGTTGCAAGAGGAAATCTCTGATTTAGAGTCCCTGCACCTGTTGCTCCTGTTACACCAGGTCCAAAGAGAAGAGAGTCGAATGCCAAAGCGCCAAGAGGATTCTGTTCACGAGCTCCAGTGGGGGGGGTCGAATGGTTGCAGACAACCATTTTGAAGGTTGCTGATGGTGGCATATTCACCGACGTTGGCCCCATGGTAGCCAACGTTGGCAGCAGAAGAATGGGGACAGAGGCTAAAATTAGCCTCTGCCCGTTCTTGCATGCCGCCGAGTCGAGGGGTCGTGGGGAAAATGGTCAGGAAAGGGTTAAATGGATGCGGGAGGAGGATAAAAGGGAGATTTGGGGTAATAAAAGCTAGAAGGGAGGTGGGGGGATCCAAGGAGGGGATCCAAGGTGGCAAGGGTGAGGTGGAAAGGGGGCCACTAAATTAAAATGTTTTAAGTTATTTTAATTAAATGAATGGAAGGGACTAGGACAAGGGTTAGGATATGGGTCGAGGCAGACAAGGGGGGAGAACGCAAGGTGACCAAGGTGCAGACACAATTTCGGTGTCTACAGTATCGATAGCATCCATAGTTCAACCTTTAGACACCCAAGCTATCACCTCGACTAATGACCAGACCTTGACCAACCTTCCAAGTGTGGCCTCTCCCTCCATCTTTGGGCCCACTTCCACCAGGGTTTCGGCCCCCTATCAACCTCAGCCCACTCAACCGCTCTCCACTCCTTTCCAGAATCTGGTTGTATCTATTCTGCCTACCCTGGCCCCTATCAACACTAGGGTGGCTACCTATCCATTGGCCCTTGTTACCACAATCCAACCTCCCATGGTAACATCGACCCTAGCCATGCCTTCTATCCAACCACCTTTAGTCTCATCTTTTATCCCTACGACTAGTTATCCTTATATTGCGCCCTTACAGGCACAACCAACTATGTTGTATGCCTCCTCTAGCCTCTTTCAAGCACCCTACAATCTAGGGGGCACTCCACCTACCAATCCGTCAGCAGATATCATCAAAATGCTGATGGACAAGATGTCTAGCCTAGAGACCTCCATTTCTGGCTCACTCAATGCTCTCTCATATGAGCAAATTTGCAATGAGCCTATTCATCCTTCTATCCTAATCAAGCCATATCCCAGCCAGTGGGAACTTCCTAAATTTTCTCATTTTCAAAGCAAGGAAGACCCACAACAACACTTATGAGCATTCAAACATTCCTGTTACCTTATTGCCCATGATGATGCATTGCTTTTACACACATTTCCTATGTCTTTCTCTGGTGTTGCGCTTGACTGGTATAGCTCTCTTGCCAACCATTCTCTCTTCACATTCACATAGCTGGCCCAGCTCTTTCTTGATCACTTCTCCATCAACATCACTAAGAAGGTCTCAATCACAGACCTCTATTCTATCTGCCAATTCGAGGACAAATCCATAGCTAAATTCATTCTTGCTAGAGAGGCCTCATCAATCAACTCTCCTTTTCCTTACCCCAACCTGAACTTATTGAACTTTTCTCCCAGGCCTATGCCAAACATATTTCTTCCACCTTACAGGTTCAGACCTTTCGCACCTTTGACGAAGCCTTCACAATGGCCCGTAAACTTGAATTACGTGCCATCAAGGAGAATAAAGTCAAGTTGCAGAGCAAGAATCCCAACTCTAAGACCAATGACTCCTCTTCTTCTAAACCTTCATCATCCAATCCTAAGTCTAAAGCTTCAGCTAACGTTGTGGTCGTTAGACCTTCATCCTCTTCGCCTTCAACCAATCAGCCTGAGCCATCCACATCTCAGAGTGCCACCTGCCAATTCTAACAGAGATACGTACAATGATAGTATACTCCTCTCGAAGAATCATATGCATCTATGCTAGAAAAACTTGTCAAATAGGGGGTTCTCAATCTCCCCCAGGTTCGACCTCCACAATTTGATCCCTCACGCACCATCCCTGCATGGTATAGGTAAAATGACTTCTACAACTACCACCGTGTTAAAGGACATGACACAAGAAACTACAAAACCCTTAAAAACATAATCCAAGACATGCTTGAAAAGGGTGACCTCATCCTAGACAATCCCAATGCACCCCCTAATCAGGGCATCGACATCTTCAAGCAACCATTCCCCAATCATCCATTGACCCAAAACAATGTCTAGACCTTGATTAACGACACTCATGAACACAACATTCAAATAGTCAATACGGTCTCACCCTTCATCCTCGACCAACCTCAAGAGGTTAGTCCATCTATCAGTCCATCACATATGGATGAACCTCTTTCCCCAATTAGTTCTCCATCAACCTCTCTCATCTTGGAGGATGCCTCAACCTTACCAGCACCACCGATCTCACCATCCTCCTTCCTACTACCTATGGAGGACCCAACCCTTCCTACTCCTTGATCACAAGTGGAGGGCACCATCATCCCTACCCTTTACCCACTTGAGGAGCCTCACTCTCCGATTTCTTCTCCACCCAAAGAAGAACCTGCCTCTCCTTCGTCTCTAATCAAGGACAAATCTGTCACGACTTCATCATGCCATGGGTCTGAGACTGCTACACCCATCTCATCTTCGGCCCCATAACTGTCAACATCTTCTCAAGGACCCAAACCTCATCCAACATCTTCTCAACCATTTTCTTGACTAGTGGAGAAAATCAGACTTCTCCCTTCAAGGAAAGTGGAGCATCAAGGATTGTGGGAGCATCTTAAAGCTCTTCAACATGCCTGTGCCCTCTCATCTCATGTTGCCAATCCTCTCAAGGCAGAATCTCTCAAAACTCTCAACAAAGACCAGACTCCCACTTCTAAACCCGCATCTACCCCATCTAAACCTATCAAGTCACTTGGCATTTGCCCTGTCTCTACCCTCACTCACCCGTAAGTGAAGGTGGACTTAGACTAGACCTTGACCAATAGTAGTCTTCCAACCAAGTCAAAGAAGACTACCAGACCACAGAAGTGAACGCCTCCTCCCCTGTCACCATTACCTTCCATTTTGGGCCCCCATCCTTCGACCCTGACCTGAGTCCTTTCCACTCTGACCTCTAATCAAAACCAGTTGCCTCCTTTGCTTCCTTTCCCTACCTCCAGCCTACCCTCTCCTAAAAAGGTGGTACCTCTCATGAAGAAAGTGCCATCTCCCTCTGTCACCACACCATCAACCCAAAAGGTGGTACAAAAATCTCCTCCAACTCTGCCTAAGAAAAAGTCACCAGCATCGCACACATTAACTATCATGGACCCTTTAGTGGGCTCATACTCATTGATATTGCACTGACTTTTACAGACTTCCAGCATAACCCTTCCACCCATCAGGGCTTTCCAATCTCTCAGGTCCAAGCCCTCCTGGTTCGACGACACGAAGATTTGCTTATACCATCGTATGCCAGGACATGATATCAAGACTTGTTATACCCTCAAGGCCGTCATTCACCACTATATGGAGAAGGACACTCTTCTCCTTGAGGACACTCTTGACCGACCCTTGATAGCTTCCCATCCAACCTCTTCAACCACATCAACATCTCACTAGCAGGCCATGACCCCTTCTTCACCTCCCATCTTTGAAATCAATGCTATCCACATAACCACTAGGTCATAAAGGGACAAGGTGAAAGAAAAAGCCACCATTCCTTGGACCTACCCTTTCGTCAAGCTACCTCAATCACCCAAGCCTAAAGTTTCTATCTTTGGCGCATCTCAGCCTTCTTCTTCCTCTTCCAAGCCGATTCACAACTCCATGTTGAAACAACTTCACTAGTCACCTATGAAGATGTCCCTTTATGACCTCATCCAAACCTTGCCTTAACATCATCAAGCCCTCATCTGAGCCTTATAGATAGTGAAGGTCCAACTTGAGGACCCCCAACCACTCGATGCCCTCATCCACTCTTTATCTCCTGTTGCCTCCATCACATTCAGCGATTCTGAGATTCCCACATCCAACACAGAAGATCAAGACACTTCCCTCTTCATCACTACCTACGTTGATTGAACCCACATTAAATGCATTATGATCAATGGAGGCACTAGCATCAACATTATCTCCACCCATGCCTTTGATCAGTTGGCTCTTCCTAAGAACTGCATCTCTAAAACTGACGCAATCTTGCGCTCCTTCAATGACACCACTACCATGACCATTGGCACAGTCATCCTTCACATTCGCATTGGTCCACGCACAGTCCTAGAGCTCTTCTATATCATCGAAGGAGAGTTTCAATACAACATGTTGCTGGGCTGACCCTGGATCCATGCCATGGCCTGTGTCCCCTCCACCCTACACCGTTGTGTGATATTTGAGCATGACGGACAAGTCCACACCATTCTCACTGACCCTTCACCCTTCGAAACTTGTAACACAACCTATCATCCAAATGACGTCCTCATTCCTATCAAGCCATCAACCCCAACATTGCCTCCATCCATGAAAGCTTCGACCAATTTGCAATCGGCGATCGCCCTCACCCCTCCTCTTTAAGCGACAACCAAAGACCCCATGGAAGACATCTTCCAATGACTTTCAATTGGGAAATATTGCTTGCTGACCTTAGACATGTTCCAAACTCCACAAGAGTATGGACGCCTTCACCACAGCCCTAGTTACGACCATCAGATTGGGATGGTCGTGCCTTATGGTCCTCCTCACCTTCGAACCAACCTTGTCTACGGGGGGCTCAATCAAGCTCCTACTAATGGCAACCCTCTCTCTTCACCCCAACCATTCACATCAGACTTCTCGTTTCTTGGTAACCCTGCCTTTGCACACACTTACCTTTACAGGTGTGCATGGAATGGTTTTGGTTTTAGATGCTATGAGCAAGGCTCCCATCAGCCCATCAAGTCGCTCAATGATGACAATGCTAAGAAATGATATGGCCTGGGATACCATGACCCCACTCAGGCTCCTTCAGACCTTTGTCCTGAGTCACCCATTGACCAATCTCCTCTAGGCTCACCCATTCCTCCTTCACCTACAGAGTCAGTGATTTCCATCCCTCCTAACTTTTTCACTACCTAAATGTCATTCGCTTGGGTCCCCTAAATCTATCAACCAGGTGGGGTACCCAGGCTCTCTTTCTCATCTTCTCTCCATCCCATTAATCATCCACACCGGGTGGTAGACATTCTTCCTACCTCAAAATGACTGGGGGGAGTTTGGCTTTATATCGACTATCATAACCTCGACCAAACCTTGACCAAATATCATCCAGACATTGACCAAATATCAACCAAGCCTCGACCAACAATCAACCAAACCACACATCAACCAGACCAATGACCAAACATTAACCACCCAAACAATAACCAACATATCAACCAACTTCATGTCCAACATCAACCAGCATGTGACCAATATGGAACAAAGTAAACGAGGAAAATTTTCCCCTAATTAGCTTGGAACTTTCATCATCATGCACAAGTATGGGTTAGGGACTTATCATCTGTCCTCTCTCGACGGAAGGCCAGAACCTGAGCCTCTTAATGCATTGCATCTGCGACCTTTCTACTGTTAGTCGAGTACTCATCCACTTGACATTTAACTTGTGCTCATCCCTTGATCAATCCCCGTCCTTCTAATCCTCATTCCTTTCAACCCTATTCCCCTAAACAAATCCTCTATAACCCTTTTATGATGCATGGATTCTTTGTCCTAATAAAAGGGATCCCTTAAACTTCTATAGTCTTGTCCATGACTCCAAATTCTGTCAAAAAAAGATGTCAAAATATCCAAGGTCACCAAATCAAATCAAAAGGTAGACTACTCCCTCGAAGGACAGCTGTACTATCATTGTTGTAGCTAATAGACTACTCCCTCGAAGGACAGCTATTCAAACTTATATAAAGCAAAAATATAGACCACTCCCTCGAAGGATGGCTATGACTAAATCTTGCTACAAACAACACTTTCTTAGAAGCTTCCCACATCGATCAGCTTCACAAATGACCACCAAACAAAATGACATCTCTATGTAGACTTCCCACATCGATCAGTCTGCGCCAAAAAAAATAGGTCATGGACTTGGCTTGTAGTTGTCTCAAGGTCTCCTATAAAAAGGGGCAAAGTTATCCCTACTCTTAAAATGGGTTACCCTATCCTCCTCCTATCATAACACCTGCTCAAGGGACTTTGAGCTCACTTTAATGTTGAAGTGATTCAATTACCACTCTAGCACAACTCATGGTCAATGACGCAATGCATGAATGGGGCTCTTGGTTCTAACAACCCCTATCTATGCTGTCATTCTAGTCCTTGTCAATGAACGGGCGAATATGTCTTTCACTTCCTTTACACATTGGTCACATTCAACTTCATCATTTTTCAAACTAGCTCAACTCAACACTTTTTCAGACCACTCACATAGCCTATTCACACTAGTTTCTATGGACACCAATACACATGGAAACTATCGACCAGACACAATTTATGTTAAGCATAAACCAATACTTGCTGAAGCATAAATAGACCCCAATTCATTTTTAGCATACATCCATCACGAATATGGAAAATTTTTAGGGATGAAAGACCCCAATCAATGTTACGGCATACACCATTTGGAAAAGGCTGTAACATCTTCTTCTCCTCATCATTTCGACACATGACCAAACCAATCATTGACCAATCTTCTCAACCATCCCATTTGTTCATCTCTCAGATGGACAAACCCCTTTTCTCCTTCATCACTCGACCTTAACCTTGACCAAGATCAGTCTATCGACCACTTTGACCACCTGTCTACCACTCGGACCCTTCCTTCGAACTACATTGGTCTGAGGCCCTATGACCGGGGTTATGTAGGCAACACTCAGTTGACACGATGTTTTTTGGGGTTAGCTCAGCCATCCTGTTTGTTTGTCTCTCAGATGGACAAACCCCTCTTCTCCTTCATCACTCGACCTTAACCTTGACCAAGACCAATCTATTGACCACTTTGACCACCTGTCTACCACTTAGACCCTTCCTTCAAACTACATTGGTCTGAGGCCCTATGACTGGGGCTATGTAGGTAGCACTCAATTGACACAACATTTTCTAGGGTTAGCTCAGCCATCCCATTTGTTTGTCTCTCAGATGGACAAACCCCTTTTCTCCTTCATCACTCGACCTTAATCTTGACCAAGACCAGTCTATCGACCACTTTGACCACCTGTCTACCACTCAGACCCTTCCTTCGAACTACATTGGTCTGAGGCCCTAAGATTGGGGCTATGTAGGCAGCACTCAAATGACATGACATCTTCTAAGGTTAGCTCAACCACCCTCATTTATTCATCTCTCTGATGGATAAACCCTCTTTCCTCCTTTTGACCACGACCTTGACCTCGTCCAAAACCAATCCATGACCTTGACCTCGACCAAGACCAATTTCACCCCTTTGACTCTTCCTCCCTTTTTGGGAGAACTACATTGGCCTGAGGCCCTTCCACAAGGGCTATGTAGGTAGCACTCAGTCTTCTAAGGTTAGCTCAGCCACATTCTTTCATCCATCCATCCACCTTGATGACCATTGGAGATCATGCCTATCTCCTCCGACCATGACCACTTCTAAGACAATGTTGCCTTGGTTGTTTTTGCATGTATGTTACCCCATGAATGGTTAGCAAAATTGGCCACAGACTATTTATGACCTTCACAAGTATAAGATTGCAAGCTGGTTGATCCCCACTACTTATGACATTTTCATGTTTCTGGGAGCACTTCCTGAGCTCGAGATACCTAGAACACGACAACCATTAGAGCTTCAGCTTAGATTGAATAACCCGATTAGCTACGACCAAATGTTGGGGCTTGGTTATTTCAGTTTTGGCACTCCTCGACCCTCAACCTGTGATAATTTGACCCGACCGTCCCGTGAAGTGGTATATGTGCAATCACAACTATTGTAGTGCTTTCACTCACCCTCTCTCTATCCATCTCTCTGTCAAATCAACACTCGATCTCAGGTTCCCTTCCCTCAACTCCTGCTTTGAGGGGGGAACACCTTATCCCATTTTTGGGGTAACCAACTCCTATTTTTGTCTTACAATTCGTCAAGAACAACCAACAAGATAAAAAGGGGCAAATGTAGACATCAAAAATGTGTCTGCACCTTGGTCATCTTTCACCCTTAACCACCTTGGTCTATGTCCTAACCCTTACCTTAGTCCCCTCCATTTATTAAATTAAAATAACTTAAATATTTTAATTTAGTGGCCCCTCTTCCACCTCGCGCATGCCACCTTGGATCCCCCCACCTCTCTCCTAGCCTTTATTGCCCAAATCTCCCCTTTATCCTTCCTCTCACGTCCATTTATGCCTTCCTCGACCATTTTCCCATGGCCCCTTGACCTGGTAGTGTGCAAGAATGGACAGAGGCTAATTTTAGCCTCTCTGCCCATTCTTCGGCCGCTGACATCGATCATTATTCGGCCGATGTCGGTGGTTCTGCCACCATTGGCAGCATTCAAAATAGTTTTCTACAACCATTCTGCCCCCCCTCGCAAATAAAACTCTCTTGACACTTTTGCATTCATATTTTCTTCTCCTCCCTCTCGTACAATAACCCCCAGTAGCTACAGGTACCTTGCAGAGTAGCTCCAAGCAACAGCTCCATTTGCAAGTTCTTCAACAGCTCTGACAATAGGTTTCTCCATTCTTCAAACAACAAGCAAGAGGTAAGCACAGTGTTGTTTTCCATTTCATTTCTTATCTGCATTTATCTATTTAGCTAACTACTACCTAGACCTTCCCTGTCCTTCCCTTGAGAGGCTGAAAGGCCTTCTCAGACCCTTGCCTCTCATTCATCCCCCTTTATACTTCTGGTTCCACCCAGTCACTTTCTTGATAGTCCCCTCTGCCCAACCAGTTCTGCACAAACCCTTAGACTACTCCTCAGACCCCAAACAGTCCCTCTGAATCCCACACAGACCCTCAGAACCTCAGACGAAGCCTCGTCCATTCTACAGACCAAGCCCAGACTTGTAACTCATTCCTGACTACTACCTCAATTGACCTCGTGCACTTCCCCTACCGATGTTGGCATCCTAACTGACGTCGGTGACCTTCCCTGATCGACGCTGGCAATATCACCGACGTCGGTGACTATGCAAAGCAGATTACTGATTAATAGGTACGCTTTTACTTTCAATTCTTTCTTTCTATTTTTCATCATTTATCACTTTCTATTTCTAATCAGCATTCTATGTTTAACAGTGGACTGTCATCCTCCAAGAAGCCTTTGCGCTTCTAGGACCAAGCTCTTGCTTGGCAGTCCACCCTTTTGTCATCTAACATTTTTCGTGTCTTAGTGTCTTCTCTTTTAGATGTCATCCTCCACAACCAAAGAGGAGTTCTCACAATGTCTGAATTTTGGTGCGCACATCTACAATTTAGGTATGTACAAACCCTCATCTATTTCCTTCTTAGTTTCTCATTTCCCTTTCTTGAATGTGAAAAGTGAATCTAGCGTAGAAACAGAATCTACAGACAAATGATTGCTAAGCAAATCAAGTCAATTGTTATTCATAAATAGGATGATAGTAAAATAAGAATATTTTTCATAATTAAGAAAGGTAATACAAAGAAATAGCCTAATTAACCAATGTTGGATAAATCCTCATATAAGATAATTTAGAAAAAAGATAAAATAACTAGCTAATACACTAGCAAACATGAGAAATACATACTCTAACATCCCCCCTCAAGTGAAGCTAAGGACTAACAATAGCCAAAAGAGAAATGGTGGAAGATCCATGGTATGAGTCCTAGTAACTAGACATGATAAGGTAATCATGTACAATTTGTATCCATGAAATAAATAAGGAAGATTTCCTCATGAACACACCCAAATGACAACTTTTGAAACCATAAGTATGTCATGTAACTCAAGGAAATGAGATGATACAAAATGATTCATGAAGATGTCTACAACTTACTATTGAGTCAGAATCTATTTCAAGATAAGAAATCTATCTTGAATGTGTTGATAAATGACGTGAATATGTACCTCAATGTGTTTGGTCTATTGATGCTCAACTGGGTTGTAAAATATGTGAATTACACTTTGGTTTTCACACCAAAGTATAGTGGAAAATTATGCATGAATCCAAACGTTGTCAATAAGTAATGAAGCCAAATAATTTGTTCACTCATTATAAATATTTCCTTGTACTTAGCCTATACAGATGAAAGTACAATACCCTATTACTTATTTCACAACTAAGTAATAGGTGAAGAACTAAGAAAAAATGTAGCTAGAAGTAGAATGCCTATCATCAAGAGAATCTACCCAATGTAAATAACTGTACTCGACCAAATGAATATAAAAATTGGTGTAGTGTAATCCAAAATGAGTAGTGCCTCATAGATATCATAAAATCTTCTTGGCAGCCTACCAATGACTATCATAAGGGGAATGTGTAAACCTAGATACAAGCTCAACTATAAATGAAATGTCAAGATGAGTATGGGTAAAATACATAATAATCCTAACCATATACTTATATAATGTAGGATCATAAAGTAAAGTAGTACACATGGTAGTGAGAGTCACTTTAGATTAAAAAGGAGGACTTTGCTTAAAATCAACCATGCCAAAATACTGAATAAGATCAAGTGTGTACTTCTACTTAAATAAATCCTTGAATTTGATTATAAAATATGTAATCTAAGGAAGAAGTAAAAAATACCAAGATATGTCATGTTAAAGTTGAATAGTCTGAAATTGAGATGAGGAGCTTCCTGCGAGAAGTATATCATCAACATACAAGACCATTATAACAATGTCCTCCCTAATACACTAAATATACACTATGGGATTGAAGTGGTAGTGAACAAAGCCAATGGAGAGAATAAATGAATATAACTTCTCATACCAAGCCCAAGGGGCCTATTTGAGACCATAAAGAGACTTCCTAATTTGAAAAATAAGAGAAAAATAATGAATAAATCCAACAGGCCACTCCACATAGATTTCTTCATGCAAGAAAATACTCTTAATGTCCAACTTATACACTGGCCAACCCTATGATGTATCAAGATAAAGTATAAGGTGAACAAAATCCATCTTGGCAACATTCAAAAAAGCCTTATAGTAGTCAATACCTTCAACCTACAAGAACCCCTTTGAAACAAGACATGCCTTATACTTATCAATGGACCCATAAGCTACATACTTGGCATGGTAAATCCACGTACACCTAACCAACTTTATTCCCTTAGGAAAAATGACCAAATCCCAATTGTGATTCTTCATAAATGAAGAATACTAATCTATCATCACATCATCCCACTCCTATATCCCATGAGTCTATGAAGAATATTATGGATCCCTAGAAAACTCCTGACATAAAAGTTTAGTACCAGTCAGAATGTGCATGATAATTTTGAGTGGGTGGAAGATAGTGTATGAAAGGTGTTTCCTCAGAATCTATAAATGAGCCCACCTAAGCATAATTAAAACAATAGTGTGAATATAATCCTCATCCTCTATAATCTCTTGAATTAAATCCTCAAAGAACGAACCCTCAAGAGGAGGTGATGAATCATCAAAAGAAGAAGAAGAAGAAGGCATAGAAGAAGATGAAGAGTCATGAGATATGAAGTGCTCATAAAACTATACATGTGTTCAAAAATGAACATCATAAGTATTAGGATGTAAAATATAATAATATTTCATGTTCTCATAATACCCTACAAAAATCAAAGGTTTACTCTTCTTATCCAATTCTTTCCTTTTATTTTTTGGTACAAACTCTAGAGCAAGGATCCCAAAGACTCAAAAAAAAGAGATGTCATGCTTGGTTCTTGACCAAGCCTCCTTTAAAGCCATATGCTCAATAATTTATGTGGTGTGTGGTTATGAATGTAGTTCACATATTTAATTGCTTTTACCTAATAAATAGGAGGTAAATCCTATGAATGCATCATGCACTTAGCCATCTACCTCAAAGTTTGATTCTTCTATTCTACTAAGCCATTCTATTATGTAGTACGCACAATATAATGTTAGTGATTTATACCATGATATGCCAAAAAATTAGATAACTCTTACCTAAAGTATCCCTATTATATGTATGAACCTTCTTAATCTTTTATAAGACTATTTCTTGACTAAAGCCTTAAAAAATTTTAAATGAGAAAAGACATCACTCTTGTACTTGAGGAAATAAACCCAAGTAATCCTCAAGAAATTATCAATAAAAGTAAGTTCATAATTAGCTAAATTAAAATAAGAAGTAGGAAAAACCATCAAATCACTATGTATAAACTCAAGTGGTGAAGAAGCTCTCATGGAAATACCCTTTGGAAATGAATCTTGGTGTTGTTTCCCTAATGCATAACCAAGGCAAACTCCATCAAGAAATGAAACTATTGGAATACCCTCTACCATAATATGAGTGCTCAACTCCTTCAAATATATGTAGTTTCGGTGTCCAAATCTCTCATGCCAAAGTTGACTCTTAGAATATGAATGAGAAACTAAACACATCCCTAAAGGATAAGTATCATCAAAACCCTCAAAATAATAGAGATGAGAATTATGGTCAATAACACCCTATGTAATAAGTGTATGTGGCTCTAACAAAGATTGAAATTCAACACCCTATGGTATGAAAGTTACTATCTTGCCTTGACTAGAATGGAAAATTAGATAAATTGAAAGTAGATTGGTTGTGATGTTAGGAACATATAATGTATTAGTGATGTAACCACCATCTATATGTATCTCACCCTTCCCCTTAATATAAATACAGGAATAATCTTTAACCTTAATGATAGAATTAGAAATCAAAACAAGAGATACAAAAGACTCCTTGGAACAATTCATATGGTGTGAAGCACCATAATCTAGAACCCATCTATATTAGGTAGGTAACTATTATCTCCCAACAACATTAAGTGATTTCATATGCTCATAAGATGGTGAAGGAGTGGATATACAAATCTTGTGTTTCTTAGTGGCATCCACTATGGATTACATTCTCTTAAACCACCTAGAATCTTCATACTAGTCCTCCCATAATAGGAGCATGATATGTTAGAATTATTATTGGATTTGGAAGATGATTTGGATTTATATGTGTTGGTGTTGGGCTTAGGTGCATTTTGAGATGGAGGAGTGTTCTTCTTCTTACTCTTAGTTTTTCCCTTTTTCTTTGGATGTGATGATACTAATGCTTTTTAAGAGGTGGAAGACTCAAGGTGAGACAAATTGGATTCCTCCCTAGTAATTCTCTCACAAAACAACTCTACATATGGCATTTTGAATGTGGTACCTAAGGTATCCATGCTAGATAAAAAGGTAGAAGCAAAAATTTGAATTGTACCACTCAACTTAGACAAAATCAATTACACACACTCTTCATATTTCCTATATCATCCAATCCCTTCCAACTATGTCAAAAAATTCTTAAACTTAGTGAGATAGTATATAATAGACGTAAAGTCATTTGGATTGAGTGAAGTAAGTTCCACTTCAAGATGCATGGCTCTTAAGTGATCTAATTTCCCAAATAAACCCTTTAACTTAGTCCATATTTTGAATGGTGTATCATACCTATCTAAGTGAAATGAAAAAAATACCACTCACATAAGTCCCAAGTAAATGCATACACTCTTCAATCCTACATTGATACTAAAGTTTTTCAAACTCGTGTGTAAACTATGGTTGAGTTTCATTCATTAGGGACCATAATCCTTTAAGTTTTACGATTATTTTCATTCTAAGTTTCCATGTAATGGTAATTATGTGTAGTTAAAATCTCACAATGGTCAATACCAGAAGTAGAATCCATGCAAGTGAATCACTAAAGAGAAAAAAGAATGCAAAGGATGCACAAAAATCAGCACCAAGACAACCTCTCAAAAGATTGTATTAATGATGCCCACAATTTGGCACTATTAAAAAGTAGTTAATTTTTACAAATTAATGACACAAATGAATAGAGAATTCAAAACCATACACTTTAAAAAAAAATTAACTCAAATTTGAGTTACACTTCAAAAGTTAGAGGTTTTACAAATTCCTATAAAATGGATCAAAACATTACAAAAGACCCTACAAACTGATTTTAGTGACCAAATAAAAAAATAATATAGACATCCAACCATTCTTTGGAACCAAAATCAAATAATAGACTTAGAAAATATAACCAAAGTGAAAAAAGATCCTCTCGATTACCTCTATGCTTGTATAAGTGAAACAAATTTCCACTTTAAGAAAAAAAAATAGACTAATAAGTAGAATAATGAATTGTCAACTGTGTTTGAGAGGATAAAAGAAGGAAATTACTATTAGTCTATCACCTAGATGCCAAGGAAGTTGGTTTAATAAAAAAAGGATGAAATGCCAAAAAATATCCCAATGCCTTGTTTTCTCCATGCAACATCTCTCCAACTAAAAACAATGCTTCTCCAACATAGATCCACTAATCTTCATCTTCCAATGCTGTCAATATACCTTCTTCCTCTAAGTGTTGCATCATAAATTTCAACTCAACAATCAAGTTAAAAATTCAATACAAGTATATTTTTTTTTAATCTTATATGTAGCAGATGAGATTCTCTCCTCCAATGCCTTGTGGTCTTTTTCAAATTTTACATAGTCCTTCCTCCTTGTAGGTAGATGCTTCCTCTTTACAAATGACATCCTTTTAGTACCAGACAAAGGTGTTGATAAAAAAGGATGTCCAATGCCAAGATCAAGAACTATCTAGGAAAGAACATAGTCCTCAGACCTTCAACACCTCCTCCAAATTCACACCTCAGATATAATGTAACATATGGGAAAAAAAGAACACAACTCTCCTTGAAAGTTCCAAAACTAATAATCCAAATATAATACCAAACTAATGAAACAACTAATGGGATGCTGACCCAATGTAGGAGTATGAAAATAACATATTTATGAAAAAGAAGTTGTGTCTCTCCAATGTTGTTCAAATTTAAATGATATCTCCAAAATAGTTTAAAAAAAAAAATGATGATCTTTTTTTGCTTTGTACCTTTCCAATGCACCATAGAAAACATTCAAGATTAGAAAATACAATGCCCAAATCTTTTATTTAACAAAGAGTGATTCCCCTCCAAATTCCACTCTCTCCTCTCCAATGCTTCCTCTCCACCTTCCCTCCAAGAATAAAACTAGTCACTTTATTCAAAACTTCAATAAGGATGTTGGATCTAAAAGAGGGGGAAAAAAGGTTGAGGATATACAACAAGGGAAGAAGCATTAATGATAAGGAATTTTTTGGAAAAATGTAGTAATGTGGATAGATTAAACACCTCAAAACTCTATTACCATATTTGAAATGGTGAAGAAACATTTCAACCCAAGATTTAAAAGTGTTAACAACAAAAACATCACACAAGGAAGCTATAGACAAATGATTGCAAAGCAAAGCAAGTCAAGTGTTATTCAAAAATGAGATACTAGTACAATAGGAAACTTTTGCATAAGTGGGAAAGGGAAAACAAAGAATTATCATAATTAACCAATGTGGGATAAATATTCACATATGACAAACTATCAAAATGAAAAAATAACTAGCTAATACACTAGCAAACATGAAAAATACATATTCTAACATATGAGACTATACTAGGATAGATAACAATATGTAATATCTGGCAAGTAGTATAAATGTAAACATAGTAATGCATACAATATGTAAAAAATTGTGTTTTTTAAATATTAAAATATTTTTATATTTTGACATATTATATTATTTTAGTGTTTTTTGAGTATAAGATATGTACATGCATATGAAATTAAACTATGTCCAAGGAATGAGAGAGAAAGAAAGAAGTATGTACAAAGGTAAGAACCATACTAACCTATGAGTCTCATATGAGACTCACCATCATCATGACATGTGTTGAAGAGTGGAACTATGATCATGTGTGTAGTGTGAAAGGGTAACTATGAGCCCATGATCTAGTGTGAACTGTGTAGAGAAAGGTCCTCAAGAATCCATGACATATCTTTGATACTATGGTATCTCTAATAATGGTCTTAGAGGGAAAGTATGCATGCATGTAGACACTATAGAAGTAGACCTCACCTACTTTGAGGTCTCTACTAAACACTATGATGTATGCATAGGAGATTTACTCTATACTATAATGGATAATCATGTAATATATGGTAGTAGAACTAGAACTATAACTAGTGTTAGTGCTAAAAATGTGATTGTAATTTATGCTACAACTGCCTATGGGATGGGAAGTGGATACTCATATGGGATGCCCTCAATCTTAACCACCTAGTTAGAATGTATATACCTGAGGAATTAATGTATTATAGATAGGATAGATCAGAGCTACCATAACCATGACCTGACCAATAATATGTTGAATACCCCTGCACTAGCTACTACCAGGAATTGAGTGGTTATGTATGATGGTCGAACCTATAATGGAAGCACAATCTCCCTAATGGAGCTATAAATGTAGCCACTAAAACTAAACATGATTGTATTTTTAGGGAATATATCCCATTATGTGTTGCTTAAGTTCTATAAAAGTGTCATGGTGCACATGTTTATGCTTGACCCATTATCAGCCATAACACTATGAATAGGATGGTGGTATATATATGATTGTATGAAGATTACATTTAAATATGTGTCCTCATCCACAATATCCTACTCTAAAAATGTGATAAGTGGTCTAGGTGGCACTGCAGTGTGATACATGTGAATAATATTATACAAGGGACTTGTCTCTTTTGTAATTTTGTGATATAAAGCTAGTGGTGGATGAGCTTGGTATGTATAATAAATAATTAATGTACCCCCTACTCCATTATTTGTATGCTTTGAGAAAGGATTGGAAAGTATATTAAGTGCCTTTGCCTTTATTTTCTATTTTAGTGCCTCTATGGGTGTGGCCACGTCAATAATGTTAGCCTCAACGAGATCTTGTATCATGTGCTTCATGTTGATGCATTTGTTTATCATATGGTCTAGTAGCCTATGATACTCATAAAATGTATTTGAATTGTAATTCTTTGGAAGAGGTAGTATTGTATCAACCTATTTAATGGGAGGGAGAGATATGAAATTGCATTCCAATAGTTAATATAGAAATCATGTTTGTGACTCTAGTAGATTAGTGAAGACTCTGCACTGAGGAGTTGATAAAAACAATCTAGGAGAAGGCTCTGAAGTTGTGTTGACTATGGCTTTTTGATCTATTTTGTTCTCTATGGCCCTAACTTTATATGGAGGTTTTTTTACTCTTAATTATTAAATCTAATCAATTTTTGTACTTGATTTTTCCCATTACCAAGAGTTTAACCTCTCTTTCCTTAACTATGTGGCACATATCTATAAATAAGATTACTTCATGCAATACTAGTAATAGACTCTATTTGAATATATTTTGAATCTCTTTATCTGCCATGAAGCTAGTCAATTTTGATAAGATTGTTTTATATTGTAAGACATAAGTAGATATGTGCTCATTTGAATTTTTCTTTAGTTGTGCCACTTGTGCATATGATATCTTGTCATTTATGTTGATAGAAAAGTGTGCTAGGAACATATATGCTAAAGGATTGAATGATGTAATAGATTGGTTAAGAAAATCATAGAACCATTATAGGGCATAATTCTTAATACTATGTGGAAATATATTTGTGAGAATCCAATCATTAGACATATAGTAAAAGCATGCTGCATGAAAGGCTATGATGTCGAGATCTGGGTCACCCTTGCCATCATATAATGTGATCTTGTGTGCTATGAAACTAGATGAAAAAGGATTTTATGTAATGTGATGTGCCAATGGTGTATGAAATAGGATGTTGGAATCCAGGTAATGTGAAGGCTTAGCAACTCCCTACTCAAGACGTAAACCTTAGATTTTAGATAAAGAATTTACTACATAATGGATTGTACATCAGGAGGAAAAGAATGAGTCATAACTGGTGTACTTGTCACTAATGATTGAATAACAAACTTGGTTTTTGATATCTAAGTTGGTTGAGTGGGTGCCACTAGAGGTGTCACAACATAATTAGTTGGAGTGGTTTAATATTGAACATTGTTATTATTTTTAATTTTTAATATGGCCCATAAAATCTATGCATGATCATGAGGTTGTTACCGAATTCTATCTTTGAATCCCTATAATACCTCATAATTTTTTATAACTATATCATTATCATTAAGTAGAGGTAGTGTGGAGGATGTGAAGAATTTGTGATTGGAGTTGTAATATGTTCCTTGTCCTTGTTATAGGGTTAGATAGTTGGAATCTAAATATGCTCTATAGGATTAACACCTAGTCTATTACTTATTAAGGGAAGAGAGATAGATTTTTTAGATGTTATATAAAAAATGAATTAAAATAGAGATAATACAATAAAATATATGAATTTTGAATAATTAATAATATCTAATGAAAATAAAGGAAAAAAGGATACAAACCCTAAGAACATCTAAGGTTAGGGTTTTTGAAAGCTAGGGTTTCTTTGCAACAATTTCAATTAGATATTAAATAAATTATAACCTTAATGTAAAATTAATTTTAATTAGCTAGGTTATCTTAATAAAATTAGAAAATCATAAGTATGCAGCCTTGAATTTATTATACAAAAATAGGAACTAAAGCAATCTAGGGTTTTATGCAATGCTCAATGTAAGACAAGTTCAAAAACTGATTTAACCTTTTAGTGTTTTACACAAATAATTCTTATGTTTGGTTAAAGGGTGAAGATGAATAAATCAGTTAAGTAAATTTTAATATTTAAGATACTAATTTTTTATGATTTTTAATTTATTTAACTTTCTATAAATAGAAACAAATAGGGATAAATAGAGACTTAGCTGAAAACTAACTTTCATAGATGATCTGGGTTCTAAATTTTGAGATTTGAGTATTAGTCTATATCACCAAAAAAATTATGGTATTTGTCTATTAAATGGACAAGAGCACCCAATTTGGAAAGTAGAACCATCTATGTGTAGTTTCCTCAATGTGGCTCTAATGTCCCATTTACAAGATTGTTCCTATTTTTGGGGAGCACTTGCACCTATGTTTGTATGTTCTATTCTTACATGACCAAAACATGTAGCTATGTATTTTACCTTAAAAACTTGATTTGATGTGAAAATCATAGTTCTCTATACATTATGATATGGTCAATAATTGAGTGTGTTAATAGGATGGATTAGATATCCTCAACACCTAGCCATGTAGAGAGTTGCCTACATACCAATACTTTAAAGAGGGATCAATTCCAATTTAGTTATCCCACCTAGTGCTTAATGTATGTGAAAGTGAATGTTATAATGAGAGTGGCCTTGGATGCCTTAAATGTGCTTGAGCTTTGAAAAACTTGAAAACTGGACTTAGGGTTGTTGTAGATGGTATTATTTAGAAAATAGGGTAGATTAGGGATAAAGTACCTTGATTTGGCATAATTTTATCTTTGGTTTGAATAAATTTACATATAGTGAATAGAGGTGGATTAGAATTATATTTATAGGGTTCTATTGGTTGTTTACATAAGAAAATGAACTTAGGCCAACCTTAGGAGGGGAACACATTTGAAAAACTATCCATTGGGAAGACTTAGGGATAAAGACAATAGATCCTAGTTAGGGACACTAGCGCCATGTGGCTTTAATTTCCTAAATGTGGTGCTAATTTCCTTTCTATAGAATAAAAAAAAATTTGGATTGGGGTTAGAGATTATAGTTTTAGGACAATGTTGTGACTAGCTGTAGGTGACTATGGTCTATTGAATGACTAGAAATGTAAGTATAATTATCTACAATAAGTCTATAAATAGACTTGAAATAGGTTGACTTAAACAACACTCTAATCATCCAATTATCACTTTTAGGTGATTAGAGGATATATAAATGAGTTGGTAAAATATAATTTCATTTTTGTTTTCATTTCAAATTTTTAAAAATTTATTCTCTTAATTTAATATAAAAATTCCTTGTGGGAGAGTAGTGCATCCAATGTGATTTGAGCTACTTTGGGCCACCCCAGGCGGATATGACCTTGAGGAGCTAGTAAGTATAATAATTTATTATTAGTTTCATAGTTTTTTATTTTTAAAATTTTGTCATTTTGGTCATTTTTTGAGTTTTTTAGGGTTGACATACACTACCATTACTGAGGTGGATGGTATCATCGAGCCTTTTATGGTAGCATTCATTTTTAGATGGCAGTGTCCTATGATACTATTTTGAATTGATGGTAGAATCATATGATTCCATCCAACTATATTTTAAAAATTTTAGTCTTAAATCATGTTTTAAGTTGTTCAAATTTGATGATTAATACTTGTTTCTGAAACCTGAGGTGTACAAAAGGATGTGCATATTTGTGAGTGTCAGCATTTTAGACATTTGTATACCCTTATTGATCTTGGTTTAGATGATGTTGAT
Source organism: Torreya grandis (assembly GCA_037957365.1). Classification (NCBI taxonomy): domain Eukaryota; kingdom Viridiplantae; phylum Streptophyta; class Pinopsida; order Cupressales; family Taxaceae; genus Torreya; species Torreya grandis. Next base: position 877,915 of record JARHVA010005656.1, on the reverse strand, counting down.
TGGGGTGTTAATGATTAGGTAGGATTGGGGCATGTGGCCTATTTAAGACATGTTCCATATGATATACATCTTATGATAGCAATAGTCAAGTGGTGGAATGTTATTACTTACATTTTATAGCTCCCCAAAGGGGAGATGAATATTAATTTGGAGGATTTAAAATACATTTTGTGGCTATTGATTATAGGTGATATGGAATAGGTTTATGGCAAGGCTAGCATTAGACATATTCAAATATCTCATATGTACTTTATTGGGTAACAATCAATGGATGTAGAGCTAAGTATTTCTATTCATGTGGATATTATTGTTAGGTTTGGTATTCTACAATTGTGTAAATTTATCTATTGTTTATTGGACTATTTCATAGTAGTTAATAGTGGTGAGATGGAGATAGCCTACTAGATGTATCACATTGTTCATAATATTGAGGAATAGGGAGTGATATTTTCTTAGGGGTGTACCATGGTATTCCAATTATATATGTTTTTATAAATTTTATTTGGAGGTGTGGGGTGGTAGATTAGGTGTTGGTACACTTTTTCATGTATGGGCATATGAGCACATTTTAGTTATGCATTTGGTTGGTAGCCCACCCTTAGTTTTTTACATCATGATGAGTGGTTCCTCATGGTAGAACATAGATGACCATGTAGTATTATATGATATTGGATCAATTAACATGATCCTAGATCATATGGCATCTATACAAGAGATTTTTAGGGTGGGTTAAGGATGCATAGTAGTTGCATCATATTCATGATATCATGTGGTTGGTTGATTTATTTCCTTGTGTGTATGAGATAATTTAGTATGATCATGTGTTATGATAGTTTGGTATCAATAAGGGGGTTCCCTTAGATCTATATCCATGGAATCACATACTGAGAGCTAATCATAGGTCAAATGATAGACTTTTGTTGATGATAATAAATTTGGTGCCTTTTCATCTTGGAGAAAGAGAGAGATCCATTTGTAACAATGGTTGTAGTGGATAATGTTATATGCATGAAAAAATATACATAGTGGTCGGTAGGGGCCCAATGGCTAGTATTTTTTCCCCTGGTGCAGTTCTTACAACATAATAGGTGATGGAGGTGGTAGAGATGGTAAAAATCCCCTAGGTCCATAGCCTTTGGATTAGGTTGGTATTAGGGCCACATGTGAGTATATTATTACATTTTAATTTTACTAATAGAATATTAAGTAGGTGGATATAACATATGTATCTAATTATGTATTTGTATGCATTGGTTACAAGTAATCAAGAATGGTCATTGATGATAGATCATGTTGTATGGGCCCTAATTTAGTGTTCCCTTAAACATAGCTAGGGATAAATTTTTAGAAATACTTTTAGACATTATGGGTGCTCATGATCCCATATTTGATCTTGTGGATAAAGTATTAACAACATATCTTACAAAATCCTTTGATCGGGATGACTTATGTGTAGAGATTGATATGTGGGTAATCGTAGAGTGGATATCCACTAAGATTATGTAGGTTATGATCAACGACTAGAATTACTTACATAAGAGCATGACAAAACACTATATCAACTAAGATAATAAAGGAGAAAGTATGTGAATGATCCTGATCTTGTGGGCCTAGATAGGATATTGAAGCCTCCACATCTAGGTATGTGATATTTATGGATACAGATAGTGATGATGAATCTTACGTAGTTGGGGATATACCCCCTAAATGGGATTGACATTGTTATTGTATAACTGTTGGACTATTTTTTATATATATGATGGTGTTATTTTAGTATATTTGGTCTTAAATGGATGCACACTCTTATTAATTATAAGTTAGAATGATTTTCTTTTTACTTTGTGTAATATCCATATGGGTTTAATATATATACTTTTGATAAAATATTGGTAATTATTTTAAAGTTTTTATTTAGTGATATTCGAGGTAATCATCATACATAATGGAATTAGTTGGGAACAAGGAAGCTAAACTCTAATGATCAAGTTGTAACTAGGTTTTTAATTTTAGTTCTAACACTGTAACCAATGTATTTGTTAAACTATCAAATTTATCTAGATGTTATGTATCTATGCATGTTGGTTTTAGTATCCAAAGTTTCCACGTAGATATGCTATTAGTCTTATTAGATTTGGCTCAATGATTCCTCCACATATCCCTCTAGAAAGATCTTGATCAACCAATGGTTCCTTGGTAGGTTTAATGTGGGAGATATAAGTTATTGTAGAAGGTATACTAGATTAAGGAATTCTTTTAGTGATTGACTTATACAAAGTCCAATAGACCATACATTCTTGAAAATGAATGGAATGGGATGTTTAAGCCATATTATAATGACCTCAAGAAGAAATGGGAAAGATAACTTAATGTGTATTTTTGAAACTGTAGAGTAAAAAATACTCTATGTTTCATTTTGATTTTCAGTTGCGCACTGCAAAATTTTGTCCCGCATAATTTGGTTTGAGATGGTGAAGTTTTGACTCAGAGCTTGGGCTTGATTCTCTTTTTTCCTCATTTTTCTCTAAGTGTTGAAGTCAAGCAGAAGCTACCAAGTGTCATCGGCTGAGGCACCTTTCATAAATTATATAAGTTGGTCAGGACGTGCCACGTATCTCATAGTAACTCATAAGAACATGACAAGTGTCAGCATCTACATTTCATATCGGCATCCATGTTTCATATCAACATTCACATTTCAAATCTCTTTTGAGTGGAGGGTTTCAACAAGCTAAGTATCAGGATCAAGCAGAAGGTGCCAAGTGGCAATAGTGGAAGGTTTCAATGTTCTTTTCTAAAAAGAAATGGAAGATACCACATATTCCCAGCTGAAGAAAGTGGAAGCCACCACATGTCAACCTCTAAATTATCTTCATTTTTTTCATTTAAAAGTAAAGACTATGGTGGGTCCCAAGTTTTTATTCTGAGGCAAGTAGAAGCCACCAAGTGTCACCATCTATGTAAGTATGAAATGAGGTCTGATTGTTTCTATTGTATAAATAGGGCAATGCAGAGACAGATACGTGTCACCTTCCACAAGATTCTCAAAAGGTATCTAAAATGTGGAAAGTGCCACCTATCCCTTGTTTCGAATGCGTGGAAAGTGCCACATATCCGTATTCCCCTTTTTGAAGTTGCTCGCGTGAGAAGTGCTTTGGGTCCCATTATATATAGAAGTTGTTTAAGTTTTGGAGAAGCGGATGGTGACAAATGTCAAAGACTAAACACTTCTAATCGAAGATATAATAAGAGTATAGGTAATGCAAAAAGTGTTGTGTGTCTTCAGTAAGTGCTACAAAAGCCACCGAGTGGCATATTTCAGTGCTTCCTAAATAATAAGAGGGTTTTCAAGTAAAATAGGGGAATCAGCCAAGTGTCTTCTTTTGTTTGACAGAAGGGAGCATCTTGTGTATCTATTACAGCCAATGAATAGCAGGAAGACAGAATGTTTTAGAATCTAAGAAATATCTTCTATTAGACACTTCTAGTTTCAGTAAGAGTTTGGTTGGGCCATTAGATTGAGAACACGTAGACAATCTAGAGTTAATCCAATGCTATAAAGAGGGGTGCAGAGATCACCAGAAATCATCATCAAATAATTAGAGAGAATTTCCTATGAGAGACTATTGTCGAGAGTTTTTTAGACTTTTAGAGTTGTGATCAAGAATATCGTTTGCCTTTGTTCTATTTTCTTGAGTTGGAAAGTTTATGTAACTATGTATGTTTCTATGCCTTTTATATGACTGGAGAATTAATAAGAAGATAGAGTTATATGCCTTTGTTGATGTTTTTTGTGTCATTGCAAAATTAGTCTAAGCTATGAGCCTCTATTTCTATTGTTTCTATCTTTTACATTGATCATGCCTTGTTCACTCTTTAATGTAATTGAATCTTACATATATTTTCACTGTGCTTAGAATTAAGGATCGGATTACATTTAGGTGCATCACCATAGTTAGATTTTCTTCCTTTGCATTTGTGTTTTTGTTTAAATTCCTATCCCTTTCCTCCAAACACTTGAGATAAAGAAGAGACTAGCTTCTTAAAAATCTAGAGGTCATTTCAAGTTGCAAGTCCCACATTCTTGAAACTTACCATTGTTGGTGTTAGAACAAAGCACAATTTTAACCATCAATAGTTTTTAGCATGCTCAGTGGGATAAGGCTTAAAGTTTCTTTCAATACCATATGAACCAGAGAGCTACAAGGAGTCAGAGCTATGGACCAGTAACCAGATCTCAATCTACTATAAATCTAGGTATTCTTTTACCACCTTTGCTAACTAGTCCAAGAAGAAGAGTCAATCAACATATACCAATACCAAGAGTAAATATGGGAGCCCCTATACCCCTAAGGAATTATTCAAGTTGGAACACTGGTAGTCCTTTGATTCTCCCAATACCACTAGCCACTTGAGATCCTATCCTAGTAAATACCTTAAAAGCTCTGCCCACATTTAGTGGGTAAGATTTTAAAACACTTGAAGAAAATTTTCAAGATGTATCAGATGTCTATGCTATACATGTTGTCACACAAAAAAATGTGGCTATAAGGTTATTAGCAGCTTCTTTTAAAGGGAAGGCTCTAGAATGGCACTGGTCATTGACCCCAAATACCATATCTACATGGGATTAGCTCAGAGATATTTTCTTTGAAAGATTTGAAGAGAAGGGCGATAAGTCTTCTTTGCTATAGCAATTGATTACCATCCAAAGGGCACCACAAGAAGCAATGACTGACTTCAATTCTAGATTTCAAAAGACATGGGAAAGGATTCCTGCTACAGCTAGACCATTACTAGGTATGGCTATAGTGTTTTATCTTAAGGCTTTAAATTTAGATATATCTGTTATGATTCAATCACTTGGAGGTTAGACTCTACAAAAGCCTTATGACTATGTAGTCAGAGCTAAAAATAATTTGATAGATGCTGGAAAGTTTCCCCCAAGGCCTCCCATGCCCATGTTCCCAGAAATTACCTTGCCATTACCTCAATAAGCCCCTAAATCCATAGCCCCACTTGTGTCTATGTATCAATATCCTCAACCACCTGTTAAAGAACTTATCCCTACTTAGTCATCTGAGATGGATGATATTAAGAATATCTTAAGGACATTTTCTAATGAGTTGATTAACATAAAGAGACAACAAAATCCTTACCCTAGTCCCCAATATCAAGGCTACCAAGGAAATAGATTTTCATCATAGCTAAACCAATATCAGGGCCCTCAAAGGCAAAACAACCCTTAGCCAATAAACCAATTAGTTGTAGTCCCTACACCTTCACAAACTGTTCCCCCCAATTCGAATAGGGAGATTGATTGTTCAAGGGCAAAATAATTATGCAAATAGCACCAATGCCTAGTGTTTCCCTAGTAATAATGCTCATACACCTAGAGATTGTCCCATGGGTAATCTATAACAAAAGGTAGTAGAGCAAAGAAGAATGGATGGATAATTTGCAAGTACTAGTGATAATCAAACCTACCAATCTCCTAGTATGCAAAATTCTATCCTAATGGCTTAGATGCAAGGGATGTCTTTACAACAAGAGGAAGAAATAGCCCTATAACATGCTTTGTTCTCATGGGTTGAAGATGAAGAATTAGATTTCTTGAATGAAGCTTCTACTTCCAAGAAGCCAATGGTGCAATCAGATTACTATACTAGATCAAAGAGAAGAATGGTGGAATAGCCTGCGGTTGCAAATAATCAAGTTATGGAAAGTCCTCCATTTCAAGGTCAAAGAAACACAACTTTTAGGCAAGAAGTGACATAACTAGTTTTGAATCAAGTAGTTCTTGGACAAGTTCAAGAAAAAGAAAGTTATCCTTACTTTTCAAGAACCTAGACTCTAAGACCAATGAATGTGGTGGATCAATTAAAGAGGACTCCAGCACAAGTATCAATCTAGGACATATTAGCTATCCCTGAACAAAATACACTATTACAAGAAGCTCTACAAGGCCAAGCAGTGCCCAAGCATACTAAGATCAAAGAAAGATTTGTTGAAAAAGAAAAGCTCAAGGACACAATTCATCTATAGACAACAACCCTAGTGAACAATCCACCAGAGGTAAGCAAATCAAAACCAGACCCCTTCTATTTGACTTTAATAGTTGGCAAGAAATTATTGCATAACGTAATGATAGATTCAGGGGCTAGTACTATAGTAATGCCAAATATAATAGTAGATGCTTTAAAGATAAAGTATGAGCCGCTCACTAAAGGAGTTATGCAGCTAGATGGAAAATTAGTGCAAACAATAGGGAGAATTAGACTACTCCCATTACATTTATATACTTGTCCCAATATAATTGTTAATCAAGCTATAGTAGTCATGGATATACCTCCTATTTTTGGTTTATGTTTATCAAGAGACTTTATAGCCAAGATAGGAGGATATATGTCTCTTGATTGGTCTCACCTTATTATAAGAACCAAATATGGTTCAAAGATAAAAATTCTATCTGAACCACTATCAAAGAATCATATCACAAATGAACTAACATCAAAATTAGAGGTAAATCATGCCATGTTAAATAAGGAAGAAAGGGTTTTTGTTGAAGAGTTAGGCGACTGGACTGAGCATGATCAAGAAGAAGAAAATAACCAGTTGTTAGCTATGATGCATCGTGACCCATATGGGAACTATGACTCTACTAGTCTAGGCACTTATGTCATTTTTGATGAGGACCATGAAATCCCTAATGTTTTAAGGGAAGAGACACCAACTACTCAAGAATCTAAAAAAGATTCAAAAATTTGGACCTTAAATTTTGATGGGGCTAGAAGTAAAAATGGTGTTGGAGCAGGAATTTGTCTTACTACTCCAAATGGTGAGAAAATTTTAAGGGCTATCCATTTCCAATTTGCCTATACAAATAATGATGCTGAGTATGAATCTCTAGTACATGGGCTCCTATTAGCCAAGAAAAAAGGAATAAAGAATCTAATAGTAAAAGGAGATTTATAATTAGTAGTAAAGCAAATCAGAGAAAAGGCAATAGAGAAAAATGTAAGAATGAGATCCAATAGATAGGATTTGGGACTTAAAAGAAGGTTTTAAAACTTTTAATATTGAATTAGTCCCTAGGATTCAAAATTTTGAAGTTGATAGGATGGCCCAGATTGGCTCACAGTTTGATCCAGCAACTGGCTTATTAGTTAACAATGAGTCAGTAAAAGTTATAGTGAGGCCAACCATTCTAGATAATGATGAGAATTGGCAAGTATTTAAAAATGATTCTCAGGTAATTTCATTCTTACAACAATCAGATGAGTTTGCTGATCAATTGAAACCCAAAATTGAAGAAGCATATGGAGATCAAGTTATACAATTGAAGACTAATAAGCTTCCCAAAGGCTTGATCACTTATAGAATATATTTGATCCAGAAGATGTAAGTCTGGAGAAGAAAAGATTCCAAGTAAACAAAGTAGACTATTCTAAAATAGAGGTGAGTGAAGGGAAAAAATTAAAAGTTGGAAATTCTACAACTCAAAGAGAAAAGGAAAGACTAGCCAAATTATGTAAAAAATATGACAGAGTCATAGCCTAGAGCTATGAAGACCTTCATGGATACAATATGAGACATTTTCAATGAGGATATAGACTTCACAACTAGCACAATTCATTGTCCCAGGTGTGCATCCATGCCCTGACTTGGTCAAACTATGCGTAGACTTGTTCCATGCACCCTCAAACACCATACAATAGGTCCATTCATGGTGCAAATCACACCACAGGCTATTAGAGACATGTTAGCCCTATATCATGATAAGACATCTACATTTCCCACTATTGCTAATATGTAAAGAATGTGGGCAAACATCAATACTTAGTTGAGGTTATTAAGATCCGAATTGCAAATGGGCAATGATGATACTACTATGCTGACACTGCTTGCAGTAAGAGCCCAATTCACACAAACTAGCCAAGATGCATTGTCTATGATGGATTTCATCTCTAAAATAAAAGATGATATGGTAGTCTATGGAGAAAAAATGGCTATCCTCTTCAGGCTGAAAACTGTAGACAAAACTCAAGAGTATCGGCTTGATTTTTTTGAATAAATTGCATACTCAATGGTGGAACAACTAGCCTAGTTCAAATCAAAAAGAGTTTTTAGGTACTCTTCTTATTTGTTTCACCTCATGCTATATCAGAACTCTAACATATTTTCCCAACATATGCATCTTGATATGTATGACCCCAGTTTCAATTTACAAAGGACCACTCCTATGTCTACATGGACACATATTTTGTCAAAAACTAGCGATCCATACAAATTCTAGGAACTATTTGTTACTCCTGCTTTTTGTAACCTGAGCCCAGAACCAGTTATAAACAGACTATTTCCAAGTGTTTTAAACCTTTTGGCTAATTGCCCAATTCCTTGTGATTTCTTTTTTGGATCCCACCATACAATTATTAGAGTCCATGGTTTTTGTGGGGAACCAATGTTGCTACCTAAGATTTTGACTCTTAGGTTAGCATTCTTAGAGTTCACCAGGTAGGTGTCTATAGTAAATAATGAATATGGCTCTAGGAAGAGGAAGAGAAAAATGTATGACCTCCCATGGATGACAAATAACATCGTACTAGAGGCCAGAGATGCCAAAATTGTGTTGCTTAGAAAGCTAACCTTCATGGGTTTCCTTTTAATTGAAGACAAATGGGTATATGAACCAAATAATTTCATAGTTGCATGGATTAAGACTAATAGGGTTGCTGCTAGAATTGCACATGAGTGCCGTCCCTTTTGGGAAAATAGGAAAAATCCTAGGGAAGATACTCCTAGATTTTATGTTGAATTAACAAATTTACCCATTCAACAAAATAGACCCTATGAAACATTCTATGTTAAGCAGAGGGATTTTGACCCTAAAATCAGAATGACTTCTAGCTTAAGAAAGGAACTAAAGAATAAAGATTGAGATGCTGAGAAAATAGAAGCCTATTGGAAATATAGGCAAGAAATTTGTCAGACAACTCATTCTTCTGGAAATGTGGACTCAGATGAGAGATGGGAGGAACTCTAGGATGAGTTCCATTTATCCCCTGTATCTAGCTCTGACATAAGCAATTTGCTGACATAGGGTGTAGAGCCAAAAGCTAGAGTAGGGTCCAGCCAAGAATCACAAGCCCTAGGGTAAACCGTAGCTGCAGTCACTATAATAGTTTGGCCCCAATCTCTTAGCATCATGGGAAAAAAAAAGAGTGTGGTGCCTTCACCACCAAAAGCTTCCCCATTGGTATCAGTTAATGAAGTTCCCAGTTCCCCACAAGCATCACTGATAATAGTGGTAAATATTGAAGAGAGGGGAGCACAACCAGAAGAAGAAACACCAAAGAAGTGAAAGAGGGTGCAATTTAAGTTTAATTCAGAGGAAGAGGTAGAACCCTCACAACACCAATTATAGAGTACTGTAATTGCTCCTCAAGTAAGTATTATTCCTCCTTCTCCTTCTCAATCTCTTTCTTATCCTATAGTCATGATGATTCCATCTGGCTAGATGACACCACCTGCCACCTCCACCATGCCCATTTCTCACTTTGCCCCATCTATCCCTAATCAAGCTTTAACATTACCTCACTTTTCTCCCTCTGTTCCCATGAAACTACCCCCTTAGATTTCCCATAGCCAACAATTAGCTATTCCATATGGTTTGCCACAAGGACATCCTTTTGTGGGTGGACACATTGCCTCTCCTTCTACCTTCCAAACTCAAGCAAACACTACTAAGGAGAGGGAAGCCCAAAGAGAGAAAAAGAAGATCAAGGAAAATAAGGCCTTGACTACATCACATCTGTGGTCACAATTTGACCAAATTCAGTAGCAACTAACGGTGACTCATTTATCACCAAATGTAATCAAGCAAAGTGAGCAAATGCAGCCAGAAGACTACACAATGAATGTAGTGGCCATACAACTATCCCTATTCAGGCCATAAGACAAAATCGAGCTACTAACTAAATCCACTTCTACAGTTGTTGAAGACTACTTAAAAACATCAAGGAAGCTACAGAAGATGGAGGCTGATCTAGCCAAAGAGATGGCAAATTGTAACAGTTTGACCACAAAAATCAATAGCAAATTTAATGAAATAGAGAGTCTAAATAAACAGTTGCAAGATATTGTTTCTTTTTAGGCTCACTAGGTGATCCAGGCCTAAAATGATTCCTTAAAAGTAGGGCTAATGTAGGTAAAAGATGTAGTGATGACCCTAAGGTGAGAAAAAGCAGCATTGCAAGGAAAATGTGAGGAAAGCCTGCTACAGGTTACCAAATTATAACAAAAGCTATTAAATGAATAGAATAATACCATGGCTACACAAGCACAATTTCAAGTAGAGCAACAAAGAGTAGAATAATAGACACTGGAGGTAGCCAAAAGGCAAAAGAATGTAGGAGTGTTAAATCTGGTGAAGGAACTTTATGAATCCATGTGGAAAAGAATCTCTTTCAAGATTATTCAGCTCAGGCCTTCTCTCACCTTCCTACTAAATGCACAGAAATTATGTGAAAAGGTGGAGAAATCCATTGAAGACAATGTGGCTATAGTTTCTAGGAGAGTTTTGGATTTTAAAATGTTACTGCAAAAGCTTTATGATGCAACAAATGGAACATTGTTAGCAGTAGGAATTGATAACAAAATAGTCACTGCTAAGTGAGTGAATGAGGTTCTTAGTTGTAATTTTGTAGCCATCAATTACAAAGAGCTTCTCAATGTCATGAAAGAAGGAATTAATGAAATGAAACAACACATTGAAGACCTAGTGCAATTAGGCCTTCCTTCTCCATTTATGAAATATAACACTGTGCTAATGATTGATGAAATTAAACCTTTATTTTTGGCCATGTAGAATGATCAAATAGTTTTTAGGATTTAAGGGATGATTCATCAGTCCCTGAAGTAGAAGCTATTTTGATTCCTATTTCCTAGCTCAAATTCAAATTGAAGGCTATGATTCAAATTTTGTAGAAATTTTCACACAAGTATATTATTAACCTTGATTTAGCCTTTAATGAATTGTAGAATAAGCAGGGGTTATTTGACAATGAGTGGTCCACCTATCAAACAGCATTGCTGAAGCTATAATTTTTTGACATTTTGATCAAGTGGGAGTTTTGGTTTCTTTTTGAGCAGGCTAAAAAGTCCTTGGGGTTGCCAATAACTATAGAGTAAAAAATACTCTATGTTTCATTTTGATTTTCAGTTGTGCACTGCAAAATTTTGTCCCCACACACTTTGGTTTGAGACAGTCAAGTTTTGACTCAGAACATGGGCTCGATTCTCTTTTTGCCTCATTTTTCTCTAAGTGTCAAAGTCAAGCAGAAGCTACCAAGTGTCATTGGCTGAGGCACCTTTCATAGTTTTTATAAGTTGGTCAAGACGTGCCATGTATCTCATAGTAACTCAGTGGAATGCAACAAGTGTCAGCATTTGCATTTCATATTAGCATTCATGTTTCATATTGACATTCACATTTCAAATCTCTTTTGAGTGGTAGGTTTCAACAAGCTAAGTATCAAGATCAAGTGAAAGGCACCAGGTAGAAATAGCAGAAGGTTTCAATGTGCTTTTCTAAAAAGTAATGGAAGATGCCATGTATTCCCAGATGAATAAAGTGGAAGCCACCATGTGTCAACCTCTAAATTATATTCGTTTTGTTTCATTGATAAGTAAAGACTGTGGTGGGTCCCAAGTTTTTATTCTAAGGCAAGTGAAAGCCTCCAAGTGTCACCATCTATGTAAGTATGAAATTAGGCCCAATTGTTTCTATTGTATAGACAAGGCAACGTGGAGACAGACACGTGTCACCTTCCACAAGATTCTCAAAAGGTAGCTAAAATGGGGAAAGCACCACCTATCCCTCATTTTAAATGCACAGAAAGTGCCACCTATCCCTATTACCCTTTTTGAAGTTGCTCGAGTGAGAAGTTCTTTGGGTCCCATTTTTTATAGAAGTTGTTTAAGTTTTGGAGAAGCGGATGGAGATAGATGTCAAAGACCAAACACTTCTAAGCGAAGATATAGTAAGAGTATAGGTAATGTGAAAAGTTCCATGTGTCTTTAGTAAGTGCTGTGGAAGCCACCAAGTGGTAAGTTCTGGTGTTTCCTAAATAATAAGAGGGTTTTCATGTAAAATAGGGGAATTAGCCAAGTGTCTTCTTTTATTTGACAGAAGGGAGCATCCTATGTATCTGTTTTAGCCAATGAATTGCAGGAAGATAGAATGTTTCAGAATCTAAGAAATATCTTCTATTAGACACTTTTAGTTTTAGTTAGAGTTCAGTTGGGCTGTTAGATTGAGAACACACAGATAATCTGGAGTGAATCCAATGCTATAAAGAGGGGTGTAGAGATCACTAGATATCATCATCAGATAATTGGAGAGAATTTTTGTGAGAGACTATTGTCGAGAGTTTTTTAGACTTTTAGAGTTGTGATCAAGAATATCATTTGCCTTTGTTCTATTTTCTTGAGTTGGAAAGTTTATGTAATTTTGCATGTTTTTGTGCCTTTTATATGACTAGAGAATTAATAAGAAGATAGAGTTTTGTGCCTTTGTTGATGTTTTCTATGTCATTGCAAAAGTAGTCTAAGCTGTGAGCCTCTGTTTCTATTGTTTCTATCTTTTACATTGATCATGCCTTCTTCACTCTTTAATGTAATTGAATCTTACTTATAGTTTCATTGTGCTTAGAATTAAGGATCGGATTACATTCAAGTGCATCGCTATAGTTATATTTTCTTCCTTTGCATTTGTGTTTTTGTTTAAATTCCTATCCCTTTCCTCCCAACACTTGAGATAAAGAAGAGACTAGCTTCTTAAAAATCTAGAGGTCGTTTCAAGCTGCAAGTCCCACATTCTTGAAACTTCCCATTTTTGGTGTTAGAACAAAGCACATTTTTAACCATCAATAGAAACACAATGATCCTTTGATCAAAAAGTAGTGAAATCTTTCACCTTAGTGAAAAAACAATAATTATCATGAGGTCAGTTAATACCATGGTAAGTACAAAAGGGTTATCCTTTAGGATTTTCAAATATGTGTGGTGGATGATAATAGTTTGGAGGAAGAGTAATCAACCATTTATCCTATGTCTATGCAATATATCATGTGATCTATCTCTTAGCGAATCAAATTGAAGTGGTTATTTCTTAGTAGAGGTATATCTTTTAATTTTAACAGGTAATCTGTATGTGGATTCCTTTCTTCAGTGTAAAATTTTTATTGTTTGTTCCTTGGTATGAAATATAGATTTAGAATAAGGTATTTGAGGTGGCTCATGGACCTTATTGTTTTGTTGTTTTTCTTTGTAGGAATTTTTTGTAACACATTTACCTTTAGGTGAAGAAATAGGTGATTCAATATTGGTATTTATTAGGTAACATACATATTTATGCACATCTTAATGTAATGTATCAAAATAAGTAAAGTTCTTATGCAATGTTATTTCTATAAGTTGATAAAAAATACCCTTAATAAGTATGAATTATACTTCTAAATCTAAGGGGGTGTAGTTCAAAGAATGCAATATATCCTTAAATATAATAGTATAGTCTTGAATAGATTCATCCTTACTGTGATTTAAGGCTTGTAAATGATCCAATAGTAGCTTGGGTAATTTATGTTTATGGAAATTTGATAAAAATATATCCTCAAGTATTTAAAATGTTGATAAAGAACCATTATTGAGGCTATAGAATCAATATAGATCTTCTCAAGCTAAACTTCTTTGGAAGCCTTTGAGCAATAGTTGTCCATTTTTAGCCTAATAGTCAAAGGAGTGTATATATTATTTAAAATGACTAATAGGATCTCCTTGAACATAAAAGGAGGAGAAAATAGGCATGGAAAAATTAGAGTGGTATGGATGATCAAAGACATCATTTTTAAGAGGTTGGTCCTCTAAGGTATTGTCATTAAAGGTAACCTCATGGGAGGACACTTGCAACCTAATAATACACATTTGATGTTGAAGATTTTTTATAGTAGTCATCATAGATATAATGCCACTAGGAAATTTTGGTAAAGAGTATATAGATTTGATTAAATGTTGTATCCTACAATCCACATGAAACATAGGAATAATAGGTTATTTACTTCCAACCTTGCATTCTAAAATATGTTCATCACATGGTTTGGGAACATTCAGTAAAGGAATAGTCATTGCTAAATAAGTAACTATATCATTTTGGATGTTATGAAGGTTAATTACATTATCATTACAAGGTGATATATTACTTGGAATTTCATGAAATATAATAGGAATGGGAAATGTGGTTGCATTTTATTTATCTACAATTGAAATGTGTTTTTGCAAAGAAAAATGTGAAGGAAGGAAAGAGAACATATTCTAATTTACTTTCAACATTATAATAAGGAAAAATGTTTTTTTCTCTTTCATTTTTGAACTCAAATAGAGGAGGTGGAGAAAGTGTAATGTTATTTTATAGTTTTGGCATATCATGATCATAAGAGAAAGTGACATATGATGCAATATTTTCATTTTTTCTACATGAAATAAAATTTTTATTTACTTTGATTTATATTTGAAAATTTGGAAAGATATGTAGCAAATGTATTAGAAATATAGATGTATTTTTAAGTAATGCATTTACAATGAAAGATTTGTGAGGACTTGTATTTTCATTTTCATATTTCCAACCAAGTGATATATGAGAAGAAGTAATACTTTCATCTATAATTAGGACATGATTTTAAGAAAAAAATGTAAAAGAAGGACAGAGGAATATTCTCTATTTTGCTTGAAACATCATCTAGGGAGAAAAATTGTAGTTTCACTTTCATTTTCACATTCAAAATAGAAAGGAATAGAAAATGTAATATCACTTTCTATTTTAGATAATCATTGTCATATGAGAAAGGAACATAATGATAACTACAATTTGAATCTTGAGTTGCATTATTGATACTTGAATTTGAAAATTGTTTCACTAGGAACCTTTGGGAAATATGTTTTGTTGTTTATATTGAATTGGAAGATGGATAGAAGAACATGTATCTATACTACCTTGAATAGTATTATCATTTTCATCTTTCCAATCTAAAAGGATAGGGAGAGAATTAATTTCACTATTTTCATTTGTGTGATCTAAAGAATGAAAAATATTTTTAACATTATCAATAGTTTGGAAAGAAGGCAAACATTCATTCTTTTCAACATGTTCATCATTAGAAAAAGTGGAAATGCATTGTATTATGCATGATAAATAGTTATTTATAACACCATGAATTATAATGTACTACTTGTCTATGGTATCATATTTATGTGAGACACTAAATTTTTTTATCATTTTTAAAATTTTGGGCATTTTATCATTGGATGTAGAAGAATTAAGAGAACTAGGATCCTCATATTCATAATCAAGAGGCGTGTAATCGCATTCATAACCATATGAACACATACTATGATCATCAAAGTATTCATGTAGATGTGAATTCTCATTATTATTATTTTCATTATCATTATTTTAATAAAAAGTGGATGGTTGGGCACATTGTTGTTTTGATATAAGATCCTCATAGCAATACATTGGTCATCCAAAATAATGAATATGTTATCTAAAGGATGGGGTCTCCTACGAATTTGAATAAGAGGATTCATGATGAAGGTTTGAAGTTGGGAAACAAAAAAAGAGAGAAATAATACAAGTCCTATGGAAAAAATGTGAAGAATAATTTTAGAATCTAAGCCCATGCAATAAATTAGATCTAAAAGATAAATACAAAAAATTTAAAATAATTTTTTTAGAAGGATAAACGCTAAATGAAATCTAGGGTTGGGTTAAAATAGGCATATAATGGATGGGTTCCCCATAATGTTTTATATAAAATGGGTTTATTACATAGATACACTATGCAAATAAAATGTTTAAATGTAATAACGTAATGTTTATATTTTAGGAATATATGATAATTTATTGATTTTAACATATTCAAACATGTGTAATAAATACAATAAATATTATACAACCAATAGGTAAAGAAATTATATCTTATTTAGTGTTTTGTTAAAAACTATAATAATAATCTAGATTCATCTTAGGTCTTGAAGAATCTTTGTGTTATGTCTATTCTGTATTTTGATTGTTCTTATTTCTTAGACACTATTGTTGACTTAGGTCACTACTATCAATACAAGTGTCTAGCTATGAATATGCACTAAAATTAATCAAAACTTCTCCTAGAGATATGATGTCACATGTAAATCAATTTTGTCCTTCAAAATAAATCTAATTATGGGCATAGTGTAGTCAATAATCAAAACCCTAGATCCTTTACCTTTGACCTTATGTGAATTAATAAAAGGGGTTAACACTTGAGTAAATATAAACCTAGTAACCTTATTGTTTCTAAGTTATACCTAAATAGCCATATAATCCAAAGAGGCCTCAAATTTGTGTATAGTTCTCCCTCCTAGGCATGTGTTTGTAATGGTGATCATGAAAATATATTCTCTTTCTATTATTATAACCCTTGGTACAAGAAATGCAAGTTTAAATTGAATTTTGAATAATTTATAATTTCAATTCTATAAATTTGATATAGGATTCAATTCAATAGATTTTGAATAAGATAAAGTAAATACTATTTGAGAAGTTTTCTTGGTGATATAAATTATACCATAGTTTTTTATATATATGAAACCTTTTAATTTTGAATAAGAACTTAGTGGTGCATGAAAAATGATAATATAATAAACACATGAGGCTTCAAAAATGGTCACAAAAGTAAAAAGTATGGAAAATGAGCAAAAGGTTGATGGTGTATGTTTTTACTACACTTTTTACTTCAATTTGCTTAAGAGGATAATTATATTTATGAGGTCATTATGACACCATCTTGATGTCATAATGCACATGTGAGTGCATGGGATCACTTAGTGGGTGGATGGGTCATCTATCCCATTATGTTCCCTTAGTTCTCTCTCTACCCATAGTGGAGGATCCCATCTACTCACGTTGTCTGGTTGAGTCACCTTGCACTCAACCAACCTATTTATAGGCATGCGCTCCAAGGCAGTCAATGAGCTAGAGAAATATTTATATTATGTGGAATAATGTGGAGTGTAATGGAAATTTATATTTTAGATTCAATCTCTTTGTGTAATATTATCTATTTTCAGTTTCATTTGCTTGCAACTTCATTATTTTGTGTACTTGCTTGACTTGTGTGATCACACAACCATCTACATTCATAGATACATAGATCCTATAAAATTATAACATATTATCAAAGTGCTAATCTATTATTCATGATTGTCTAGTTTATTTTATTATTTTTAATATTTCATTGAAATATATAGTTTATTTTCATATTTGTGAGGCAAATTTTTAGTGGGTTTTCAAAAAAATTGGGTACTTTTTTGAAATCTCAAAAACCTCAAGATTTGTTAAAAAAGCTATTAGAGGTACAATAATTAAGAGGGGTGGAGGTAAACTAGTGAGCCCAAATATTTCAATTTAAATCCTTTAAAAATATTAAATAATCAACATATATCAACTTGATCAAGCAACATTAACAAGAGATCTCATTAATTCAATGCATACACAATATCAAACACATAACACATAGTTCCTATTGGAAACCCTCATGGGGAATAAAACCCACTTTAAAGCATATAACACATGGAATAATTATCCTATAATAGATTACAAAAAGAGACTGATCAAGTCCTTTTGAACAATAACCTTGGTCAAGTCCTTCTAACCTAAGGCCTTTAGTGAGACACGTATTTCACAAGGAGCAACTACCCCTAAGGAAGATTAAGTCCTTTAGACCCTCCTATGAAATGAACATCTCCACATTAGAATGTATGTCTTCAAAACTTGATGATGGATCTATATTTTTCTAACCCCTATAAAAAATCCCTCTCTATCTCATACAAGCCTCTCACATAGGCATGCCCCAATTTCTCTCCTTCTTCACTCAAACTATCCTCATATGCATACTCAGACCTCTTAGTATATTATCAAAATAGAAGATCACTTTTATTATAATATAATTATTACCTACATGTCATATACTCAATCCTTAATCTGATCTGAACATCAACCCATCCACAAGGCACACTTACTCTCCTTCTTCCTTCGTTTAGTCTTCTTGCACAAGCCTTTTCTCAATCAATCAAGTCTAGAAACCAATGCATTTTATTTCAATATTTATAGAGAATTCATGAATTATCAAGTACATAATATTTACTTGTTTTCAAAAATACATGATTTCACCCTTAAGGCATCTAGCATGGGTCACACTTAAGCACAACATTCTTTCAAATAAGCCTAAGTCACCTTTTAGGTCTTATGATGACCCATTCACCTCTTTGACACTTCTTTGAGCAAACCAAGAACACATGAATACTTTAAAACTCATGTATCCATGTCACATGATCAATATGTCCCCTTTAAGTGCTAATAACCATCACATTACCCTTCTGCTTGAGTACAATTTTCTCAAATAACATTCTATACAATAACCATTATGAGTGAACACATAATCAACATCTTAAGCATTGTTCATACTCAAGATAGATTGATCGCACCTCAAAAATACATAAATATTATCATAATGGATTATAAAACACTCTTTAATATCTAAGAAATCATAAAATATTGAAATGATATCAAAATAAGCTCAAACATCCTTCTTGAGTTCACTTGTAGAACATATATGAAAACACAGTCAAATTTGAATATTCATGAATTTGATTGTAGAAAATTTTAGATCTTAAAATTATATTTATAAATGAATATTGGAGTCTTATACTAATTTTATTTTTATTACATTATCAAATTCTACCTAGATCAAAAGTTATGGCCCAAAAACTAGACACTAGTCTTTCCTTCACAAATTTAAATATTCAAATGCAAACTATCATAGTTAAAACTAAGTTACTTTTCTCACATCTCATTTCCTCTTATCTTCAAATTAAATTTAAAATATTGATATTATTCAAAATTTAATGCATAGTGTGCCAATTCCCAAACATTAAACTTTGAACATTTGACCTCATCTCATGTAATATGGTAACTTTGACTCAATGTGCACTATCAATCTATACAGATCAACCAAGTATTTATCGTGTAGTGTGCACCATTCAATCAATATGTATGAAAAACTAATTTTCATTAGATCCTTATCCTTTAAATTTTTTAATTTTTAAACCTTGAACACTTATCCTCATCTTATTGCTTCTTGACATCTTGGAATGAACACTCTTTGTTGATCCTTTTGTAAGAAACTCAATCTTTAACTTCGTTAACCAATGAACATTTTGACCCATTATAATAAATACATATCATAGATATAGATGTATGAAATCCCAAAAACCATTATATCTCTATCTAGTTTTGAACTTTAACATTTTGCAAAAAATGACTAAGTATGGGGACCATTGCTTATCTTCCTGGAAGGCTAATTTTGAACCTTAGTAACTTTTGTTATGCTTAGACGCATGATCTAAAATTTAGACCATATGATCTCCTCAAATAGGAGAATCCAACCATGTGCCAAAATTTTATCAAAATATTCTCACATGTGATTATAACTCCATTAATATGCTCACTCAGATTTCTTTCTACCACAGAGTGAACTATGTTAAGAACTATCTAGAAGGCCAACTTTACACATGTATAACTTTTGGCACACTTCATCACATGACCTAGAATTTAGTGCATATGAACTATGAAAAAAATTTAATAAAACCATATGATAAAATTCTCCTAAAACATTCATGTGTGAGATATTACATCACTAAAATAATTACTTGACTCTTTCTTGCCTCATGCAAATTTGGCTAAGTATGGGAAAACATTATCAAACTACCTAGGAGCCCAAATTTGCACTTGTATATCTTTTGTCATGATTAGTCACATGACCTGATATTTAGTACATAGTATATAGACACAAATTTTATAATAAAAATATGATCAACTCCCCTTTACTCATCCACACGTGGTAATGGTGATATCAGCAAACTATCTACTCAAATTTTCTACCACTAGACTCAAATTGTCTAGATGAAAACTATGGACTACCAGATGAGTTTCAATTATGTACAAAAGATATAAAATCATCCTTGACCATTTATATAACCCTTTTCACATGATAAAATCACCATACTCATCTTTGAACACCTCTAACCAAGCCAAAACTAGAGATCAACCAAGCCTCCTTCAAGCATACTAAGATAAACACATTGCACACTTTGGAATTATCACTTAGACTATCAAGGAACTTCATCTACTCACTTTTACACTTACATGAAATCACCATGAAATCATTTTAAAATATCCAATAGTCTTCCCCTTTGTCATTGATGTCAAAAACCATCATATAGCAATATACAACTCACCTTCCTTCTCTCTCTTTAAGCACTCCCACAATAGGAACTTTCTCCCCCTTTGACACAATGACAAAGTGGGAACCAAATTATCCTCAAGACCTAAAAATAACACCAATAGGAGAGGACCATTTTTTAAAGATGATACAAACTCCCCCCTTACCTTGAGCTTACCTCTTCTTTCCTTAACAACTTCCTCTTGCTTTATGCCAACAGTCTCTTCAACCAAGCACTGCACTCAATGAAGAAAGAACACACAAACATAATGAAATATAATTAAACATATCAAGAAACATCTAATAGGGACTCCCCATAAAATTTATGATTAATTTCATGTCTTGAGCATCTTTAGATCTGCACACACCATGAAGAACCACTATACAAGCTTATTAGCCTTCTCTCTCAAACCACATTAAGGACCACCAATAGATCTTCATGACACTCACAAAATAAGAAACATGCACTAATAAAACCTGATAACTCTCATTGAAATACTCATACCTTGATTTTTTTGGATAAACTGAGCAAACATATCACATCTTCATTACTAGGTCTATCTAAACTCCTTCTAACCCTACCTAGAATTTGTAGAGCCATTTTTTTTAATAAAAAAATATTCAAGACCTAAAAATTCATATCTAGAGTACTCTCATATTACCATTCAAGCACATAAATTTTCATCACCTAGCTCATCCTTTGCAACATACTTCCTTCACAAACCACTTACCCAATTAGGTCTCCAACTTGATAAAAAATTGAATAAATTGTCAACTACAAACCTTAAAATTTATATGAATATTTATTTGAAAACCCATTTGGCCCATTAAACTTATTAAGAAGCCTCAAAAATTAAATCATAATTAAAACCATTTTCGAGCATAGCTTGAATCCCTATAATCTCAAAACAAATAGAGTCAACAAACCTCCTTCTGGTCAATGTCCACCTCTAAAAATTCTTATACACATGGAGAAACCATTACAAACTTATCAAAAAATATTTTAACTTCCACATATTTGGGAGCCCATACATACTATAACCCATTTTAGGTCCTGCATAATTTTAAGCACAAATTGGGAAACCTAAAAGCAAACAAAAATATTCCAATTTGAATTCAACATACCTTCAGACCACAAAACCACCTAAAACATGATATAATAAGGTAAAAAAACATTTATAATAAAAAATATAATCTTTAAAAATCACAAATCCTCTTTTTCCACTTTAAAATCTTCAATCTAAACCTATAGAGTGGCCATATATAGCTATGACATCAGTCTGACCTCATCACATCATATATTCCACCTAGACATACCTAATCCAATTGAAAACACACATCTCTATCCATATAAAATCATATAAAAAATATCACAAAAACACTTGATTATCCAATAAAAATAATATTTTAAGAAGTATAGACAAATACATCCTTTGCACCATAATACTCTAAAACAAAGTGAAGTTAGGAGTCACCCACATCTCCTTAGTAACCACTAAAATCCTCTTATATCTATAAGATTTATTAATTTTTTTCTTTTTATTAGTCTGAACTATGACAATTGATTCCTTTTTTAAATCACTCTCCTTCTCTTCTATGATTGGATTGATAATACATGGAGACAACATAGATTCATGACATACCTTTTCATTTGTAGAATCTTCCTTGTATCTTGGAACATCATCACTAGGTAGAGATGATTGATGTTATTTGATTGAAACTTACTAAAAAATAGTAGGATGTTCACTTGGATAGATACTCAGTTTAGAACTAGCCTCAACCAACAACTTGGTCTTCTCCTGGAGCTTAGTCTCTTCATTCTCAACATGAGCAGACAATGAGATCCCTTGGCACTCTTTAACTTCTAAATAATTCTCCACCATAGTAAATATATTACTTAGGCTAATAGATCCATCATGACTCATACTTACCACCTTTGGTTTCCATGAGTTAACTTTCCCTCTTCCTTGTGCTCTAGGAGCTTGATTGAACTTATTATGTCTTATGGACCTTTGCTTTAAAAATCTAGCAATGTGACCTCTCTATTCATAGTTGTGGCAAACCATACTCCTTGATGGAAACTTAGCTTGTCCTAATTGATATAGATAAAATATTTTAAAATTTATTATGTCATAAAAATTAAGACAAACTACTCCTTTTGAATAAGACTCACCTTCCCTTACCTTATTTGGACAATGCTTATCAAAGTGTCCCTTATCAAGATAGTTGAAAGACTCAACCTTGATCACACCTTTTAACTGATGATCCCCATCATATCTACATGATAAATCATTTGTAATAGGTCTCTTTTAGTCTCTAGTTCTATGCCCAAACTGATTATAAGTATAGAAACAACCATTAAAATTTACATGCCTCATGGCATTTGGGTGTTTGATCTAATTTGTCTTCATTATAACAACACCTTCATTCCTTGTCTGATGATTTGTATTCAAAGTATGATTTTTCTTTTTCATATTAATATTCATCTTGCCTTGAGTTGCATTCTCTAGTTCTTATTTATACCCAAGACAAGTCTTATCACTTGCATGCTTTTTACCACTCAGAATATTGTCTACATCACTTGAGCTCTTTTCAAATTTCAAAAATGACTTCACCTTACTATATATATTCTATAACTCAAATTTAAATTACTAATTTTTAATTACATACCTTGAACATTCATCTTCTTTACCTTTCAATCTTGTAAATAGGGTTTGCAACTGACAACTGAGATGCTTAATCATAACTTCATGCTCCTTGGTGTCTTAATTCATTCTTGCCTCAAATACACTGAATTTATCTTCATCATATTTAACTTGAGACTTCATATTCTTCTCAATATTTAGTTCTTCAAAGAGAATTTATCAATGCAGTCTCATAGTCCACCTCATCTTCATCATCATCTAAATCACTGAAAGTAGACTCATTTTGATGTGAGAAACTACCTTCCTCACCCATGAAGAGGGATTCATCTTCAACATGACCATCATCTTCATGATTATACTTAGAGTCACTAAATTCACTCTCATATGATGAGCTATAATCTTATTTGGTGTAGAGACTCTTCTTTTCCTTGAAGTACTTCTTCTTGTTGTCAAACATTCTGAATCTCTTTTTAATTTTTGTAAACTTGAATGATCTCTTTCCATCATCATGACCTTGAACATGATATTCATCATCATCCTTATTATACTTATGAGGGTACATATTATCAAAATTTCCTAATTCTCCATAATTGAAGAATTTTAGGGGTAATTTACTATTATACTTGCCTGAACCTATTTTTAATTTTCTTGAAATTAAATCAATTAGTTCATCCTCATCTATATCAGAAATGTCATCCTCCTTGGGTTTATTACCTTGGAACTTGTTCTTTGGATTCATTTTTGTCTTAAATGTTGCTTCCTTCTTTGGTTGTATATCATAATTCTTCCTCATCTCATAGGTAGTAAGGGTGACATGCAATTGATCCATCTTCAATTGAGTAAGATCATGACTTTCTTCTATGTCAGATACTTTAGAATCAAACTTGAGGGATAGAGACCTTAATACCTTCTGAACTAAAATATCCTCTTCAAGGTTTTATCCAAGACCTATGATGATGTTCACAATATCATCAATTCTTTACAACAAAGATGCCATAGAATCTTCTTCCCTCATCTTGAGACTTTTAAATTGCCTTCTATGAGTCTACAACTTATCAAGATTGACCTTTGAATCTCCTTCATAAATGATCTAAATTTTGTCTTATATATCTTTATCATATTTATAATGGATTACCTTGGTGAAATCAATCTGTATAAGACCACAAGTGATGGCATTCATTGCCTTAAAGTTATTATCAAACAACTTCTTGTCTATAGCACTAGATGGAGGAGTAATAAGAATAACATAACCATCCAAAATATATTTCCATACATAAAACCTTAGGGACATAATATATGTCCCCATCCTTGTACTATAAAATACATAATTACATCCATTGAACATCGATTCTTTCTTGGTAGAGAAACCTTCTTGATGACTACTCATATTATACATTGGATCACCTTCAAATTATCAAGCCTTTACTAAAGGAACTATGATGATACCAATTGTTAGAGGTAAAATCACTAAGGGGGGTGAATTAGTGAGCCCAAATATTTCAATTTCTATCTTTTTAAACTACTAAACAATCAACATATATCATCTTGATCAAGCAACATTAACAAGAGATGTCATTCATTCAATGCATACACAAGATAAAACACATAACACATAGTTCATGTGGGAAACCCTCATGGGGAATAAAACCCACTCTAAATCCTATAACACATGGAATAATTATCCTATAATATATTAAAAACAAGAGACTAATCAAGTCCTTCTGAACAACAACCTTCATTAAATCTTTTTGACCTAAGGCCTTTCGTGAAACACCTATTTCACAAGGAAAAATTGCCTATAAGGAAGATCAAGTCCTTTATACCCTCCTATGAGATAAACACATCCACCTTAGAACGTATTTATTCAACACCTGATGATGGATATAGACCATCAACCTTGGTTAAGTCTTTTTGACCTAAGGCCTTTAGTGAAACACCTATTTCACAAGGAGAAACTACCTGTAAGGAAGATCAAGTCCTTTATACCCTCCTATGAGATAAACACATCCACTTTAGAACTTATTTATTCAACACCTGATGATGGATATATATTTTAATAACCCCTACACAAAATACCTCTCTATCTCATGAATGCCTCTCACATAGGCATGCCACAATCTCTATCATTTTTCATTCAAACTATCCTCATATGCATACTCAAATCTCTTGGCATATCATAAAAATTTAATAGTAATATTATACCAATATAATTATGACATACATTTCATACACTCTATTCTCAATCTTCTCTACACATCAACCAATCCATTAACAAGTCACACTTACTCTCCTTCTTCCTTCACTCAGTCTTCTTGCATAAACATTTTCTCAATCAATCAAGCCTAGAAACCAACACATTTGGTTTCACTATTTATAGATAATTCATGAATTATCAAGTCCATAATTTTTAATTTTCAGCCATAATACATGCCTTCACCCTTAAGGCATCTAACATGGGTCACACTTAAGCACAACTCTCTTTCAAATAAGCTTAAGCCACCTTTTAGGTCTTAGGATGACCCATTCACCTCTTTGACACTTCTCCAAGAAAAATAAAAACATAAGAACACTTTAAAACTCATGGACCCATGTTACATTATATATAGCTCCCCTTTAAGTTCTGAAAACCATCACAATACCCTTCTACTTAAGCATAATTTACTCAAACAACATTCTATATAACAACCATTATGATTGAACACACACTCAACTTATTAATAATTATTCATACTAAAGATATATTTATAACACATAAAAATTCTATAAATATGATCCTAATTGAGTATAAAACACTCTCAAATATCTAATATATCATAACACATTGAAACAATATCAAAACAAGGTCGAACATCCTTCTTGGGTTCACTTGTAGAACATATACAAAAACACATCCAACTTTGAACATTCATAACTTTTATTTTACACACTTTTATATCTTAAAATTTATGTTTATAGATTTAACTTATATTCCTCTACAAATTTTATTTTTACTGCATTATCAAATTCTATCTAGATCAAAAGTTATGGACCAAAAACTAGACATTGGTCTTTCCTTCACAAATTTAAATATTCAAATGCAAATGGTCACAGTTAAACCTTAGTGACTTTTCTCACATCTCATGCCCTCAAATATTTAGATTAAATGTGCACCATATATATTATTCAAACTTTAATTCATAGTGTGCCAATTCATAAACATTAAATTTTGAATAATTGACCCCATCTTGTGCAATTTGGTAACTTTGACTCAATATGCACCATCAATCTTTGTAAATCAGCCAATTCTTTATCATGTAGAATTCACCATTAAATATATATATATATGTATGTATATATATGAACACCTAATAATTTTTATATACTTATCTTTTATATTTTCTCAATGTTAAAACTTGAACACTTGTACTCATCTTGCTACTTCCTAACATCTTAGAATGAACACACTCAGTTGATCCTTTTGTAGGGAACTCGATCTTTAACTTTGTTAACCAATGAACACTTTGATCTATTTTACTAACTATGCATATTATATATACATGTATGAAATAACATGAAATATTGGATCTCCATATGGCCTTTATCTTTAACATTGTGCAAAAATGACTAAGTATGGTGACCATTGCTTATCTACCTAGAAGCCCAAGTTTGGACCTCAATAACTTTTACTACATTTAAATGCATGATCTAAAATTTGGATCATATGATCTCATCACATAGGAAAATCAAACCATGTGTCAAATTTATCCTTAAAAATTATCATGTACAAGATATAACTTCATTAATCTGCTCACTCATATTTCTTTTTGCAATAAAGTCAACCATGTTGAGAATTGTCTAGAAGGCCAAATTTGCACATGCATAACTTTTGGTGCACTTCATCACATGACCTAAAATTTAGTGCATATCAATTAGGAATAAAAATTAATAAACCCATATGATTAAAATATTTTTAAAAATTCATATGTGTGATATATTCCATCACCAAACTGCTTACTTGGCTCTTTCTTACCTCATGCAAATTGGGTTAAGTATGGGAAAACACTATCAAACTACTTGGGAGCCCAAATTTGTACTTGAATATATTTTGTTATGACTATTCACATGACCTAATATTTAAATAATAATATCTAGAAATAAATTTGATTACAACCATATGACAAACTCCCCTTGACTCATCCACATGTGGAAATAGTGACGTCAACAAACTACCTACTCAAATTTTCTACCTAGACCCAAACTGTCTAGATGAAATCTATGGATTACCAGATGAATTCCAATTATGCACACAATCTATCCAATCATCTTTGAACCTTTATATGACCCATTTCACATGTTCAAATCACCATACTCATCCTTGAACATCTCTAAACATGCTAAAATTGAATATCAACCAAGCCTCCTTCAAACATACTAAGACAAACGCATTGCATGCTTTATCATTGTCACTTCGACTATCAAGGCACTTCATCCACTCACTTGGAAAATTCCATGAAATCACCATGACATCATTGACAAATCTCTAATAAAAGTGATTGAAAAAAATTATATAAGTCTCTTTAAACTAAATATAGGTATTAATGGTATAGTCTAATGGTGGCATTGGAATCTTTGTTGGTTGGGTTTTACATGTTTCAAAGGTAGATATGATGACACATAAGGATCCTTCCTTAGATCTATGCCTATTAAAATATTTAATAATCTAATCTAAGGTGTTTAAGGCCTTCAAGCCATATCTCACATATGAGCATGATTTTCTCATGTTTTGGGTTCAGTATTCCTACATTACCATCCCGTGGTTAGCTCTTTAGACATGGCCTCTAAATAACCTACCATTGTTTTCAACAACTGGTATCGATAATAGGTTTGTATTTATTCTATAGCTTCTACATGAGCAAAAAATCTAAATTCAAATTTACATATTGTTCAAAGCTACCTCCATGATTACTCATGGCCTAATCTTAAGCTTGCATAGTGGTGGGACATCCAAAAAAAACCAACATCTTTTAGAATGGTATTGAGATTAAAATCAGCTTGATTTCTAGTAAAATCCAAGCATCTAGTTGCTACATATAAGGATGTTATTGGGTATGTCGGTGGGTGAATACCATGTATTTGACACCATTTTTATGCAACTCAAACCCTGGTATGCTCATTATTCCCTTCAGTATCCTTCATAAATACATTCTTTTATAAAATTACACCACATGATTGGTCCCTACATGTAGTCCTTGCCATTAACCTTTACTCATTGGTTTTGAACCTTCACTAGCCTAAGGATCCTCTTTTTTCATTCCTCACCACCTCCATGTTATCATCTCTCCCTCATGATATCTTGTTTTCATTCCAAGATCCATATCACAAGTAATTGATTTCTCCATAAGCCCATTTCCATCCCTCCTTGCTGAGTTTAAAACTCTAAAACTACATTTCTATATGATTCATGGCTTTTAGCTTCTCCAAGTGTTTTTTGGCCATGATTTTCATGTTTGAATGATTTTTTTATAAAGTAAAAATTTAGTGGGATTGATTTATGAATGGGGGACAATATTTTGTGGGGAATCTTTATAAGTAATGATAAGCCTTTTTAGGATTTTTTTATCATTACTTGGTAGAGGTCGTATTGTATGGTGGGGTTGGTATTAGTGGAGATAATTATAATCGGGGTCCTTCATTAATGAGGTGGAGATTATTATGGCATGAATTTTTTTGATTATATTTTTTATAAAATAATATTTTGTAATGGAGTAATAAGGATTTTTTAAAATATTGTAATTTTTTTGCTTAATCATACCTTGAGTGTTGAATACTAAGTGTGAGGCTCAATTTGTCAGGTGGCTAAACCCCCTCATAAGCAAACAAAACATTCTTTCTTTTCCGTACTTCATTCTCTCAATATAGGAATATTTTTTTCACTTGCTTCTCTTCATATGAGTGCACTTAATTTAATATTGGATAAGTTGAAACTCTTTTTAAGTAATAATGTGTTGAGGAGATTATGGTGAGATTATTTGAAGTTTTATATTACTAGTAAAGGAGTGAGGAACCATTAAAAATCCTAATGACTATATTTAGGGACCTTTTCCCTAAAAACATAGAATAAAGGACCTCACCATTTTATGGATGCCACACAACAAGGTTGATAATTAATTTTTATTAATATAATGAGCTTGTATTTAATCTTATACATATAATATAATATTTACAAAATATGAAGGGTATATGACTTAAGGAGGATGATTGTTGAGAGACCTAAACTTTTTGATTTATACACTAAAGTTAGATAGTAACACCTACAAGATTTGCAACCCCAAGGTGACTCTAGCACCCAAGGTTAAAAATGGAACATAATCTCATTTGTGGATGAATTTATTGAGTGAAAAGGTAGTTAAAATAGCATAAATATCATCAGGAGAGGAGTTATTTATTTTTGACCACTACACCATCTGTAGGCCTCCTTGTCATTACAAAATGTATACCTATAGGCTAGTTATAGGGTTACAATGAAAAGTGGGTTAGTTATCCTTGATGAAAAAAATCACCCTAAGAATAAGAGGAAAAAATTCAGTTATAATATGGTGTAAATAACTTCAAGTATTTTTTGTATTCATTATATTCAAGGCCTAGATCATATAGTTCATCTACAAGACCCCTAAAGTCAACTGTGGTTGACTAGGAGAGGTAGAGAGCAAAGGGACTATGTTTTTGATGAGGTATACCATAAGAAAGATGAAAAAATGGGTCTAAAAAAATATAAAATGTTAATAATGTATTAAATAAATATTATTAATTATATTTAAGGTCAAATAATGTAGGGTAACCTATAGGTACAATACCCTAAAGTTAAACACAGTCAAAAGTAACACTCAGCCTTGACTAAACAAGGTATGGGGATGGTTATGTGGGAGATTTAAGTGATGAATAGACATAAAGAAAATTAATTATTATCATGAAAAATTATATAGTATTTTTTGAATGGAAAAAAACCAAATAAAGGACCTTGAGCATATAATATACAGTCTACATCCTTAAACCACTATGCACAGTCTCTTTCCTAGGAAGTATGTCTTAGAATTTGAAAGAGTTTGGGGGTCAAATGACCTCGTAAAGGGATAAAAATAGGTATATATAAAAAATATAATTTGAATAATCCCCTTAAAAATTCATTTGGTTTGAAGAAATAGGGGGAGTTCCCTCTATTTTGTCTTAGATAAAGGGCACTTCTTTTGTGCACAAAACCTGCATTCTCAAGGAAAGAAGGTGAAATTATGGACCAGAAGCACATGGGAGATTTAGATAAGGTTTGAAATGTTATATGAAATATAAACCAACATTTAATACTAACAAGGAGTTTTAAACCCTTAAAGGTGTAAACATGCATGTTAGTCAAGGTTTAGGACTATAGTTCAAATGATAGGCCACCTTCAGTTATAGCATGATATAATATTTATAACCATTCATAACATGTTCATATGATTAATTTATATATGTATGATCTATTTTAATGTATAGAAGTCACAAGGAAATCCACTTTTGTCTTAGAACTACATTAGACTTGTGCAAAATGTGAAAATAGGCTCGATAAGGTAATTTCAAATGATCACACCTTTCATGAGTATTTTCATGGAGATTCAAGGATTTTATGGAGTTTTATGGAGATATTAAAGTTTTAATTTTTATAAATGTTTTTAATTCCAATCTCAAACCTTCATGAATAATCTTTAAGACCAGAAGTGACCCAAAACCCTTGCAAACCCTTAGATAAAGACCCGATTGGGGAGATGAGGTTGGAGGGATAATCAAGTGGGGTGGAATGACCATGAAAATGATTTAAAATTATATAAAACCCTCTTATTCCCATCCCCACTCTTTTGGATTGTATGAAATTGTACAGATGGAGTACAAAATAGGGTATTTTTACTATTTTTTGCATTGTATGGTTTTAGGAAGTTTGAAGAGATGAAATAAAATTTGGGAGGAATATAGAGACTTAAGATAAATCTCCATTTAAATTTAATTATTCATAAAAAATCCTAAGTATTACTACCATATCTCTCATCTCAGCCAGTCAAAAATGGAATAGTGAACATGTTAGTGAGAAGGGTGAAAACTTTAAGTGGATGGATTTTAAGGTCTACCTAATAAGTATAAGGCCATGAATAGTATTTAAAAGTTTCATCCACTCCATTTTATGTATTTTCATGGGAAAATAAATCCAATTTTGAGGCCAAGTGTGAGGGGTGATTGAAAGAAGAGTTTTCTTTGAGTGTAGGCAGTGATGGCTCACTTATAAAAGATTTTAGTTGATTAGGAGTACAACCAATGCATGGAGAAGCATGTATAAAACCATTCCCTCTTAGTTAAATAATTATACCTATCCATAATCATTTTCTAGATGTTTCCTTATGCATAATGACAACTTCTATGCCACATTGTAAGAGTTTAATGACTTGGGGTGACACTTGTACTTCCTAAATTTGTATGATCAGTTTAAAATTCCCTCCTCATGCACATTTAACTCATTTTATTAGATTTACAAGTGTATATATGACCTTTGGACTTCTTTCTTCTCTTTTCTCTCTCAAGTTCTATAAGAACTAGCAATTTTGGCCTTTGTAAAACATGCTCCACCTAAATATGGTGAAGCCCTACTCATTTTTATACCATTATATCAATAAATAATATTGAATTTTACCTATTATATGACTATTCATAGTTTCTACTTGAATGATGGATCTTGCTTAATGATGACTATGGTTTCCTTAGCATTGTTATCTCATTCTCTCACCTATTTGTAGCTTCTTCTTGCATATCATGTGAAGTGTTATTGGAAGTGTCAAGGTTGAGTGAGTTATCCTATTCAATAGTGCCATTATATACCTATTTTATATTCCTCCTAGCCTAAACATTGACCATAAAATCATAATGAAACATTGATGTGAGAAGATTCAAATTAGAGAAGTGTATGTCTTGTTAGTCCCTTGTTCTCATATGTAACATGCAACTAGTTGGTAGTCATTAACTAATTTGGTGTATCACATACTTTATGATAGTTTAACTTCAATTTTCTCTCCTTTTTCCCTTACAATCATATGTGTAGTAGTGATCTATAAGTGATACATCAAGGGAGCTAGTCTTATCTAGAGATTCACCTCATTCTTAGGCTACCCATAGCCTAGAGGTGTTTTAATTGTGCCACTTGGATGAGGAGAGATGAGACATCTCCTCAAGGGGTTAAATTCTAAGTGAAAAAATTATTCCATCTAAGGTTTTACCATTATTGGATGTGGATTCATTAGCCTTAGAATGTTTATTAATTTCTTCTTGTGTAAATGTAAAAATTCATTAATTAATTATTCATTTCTATTTATATGATTGACTAAGGATTAGTTATCTTTCATTTAAAAATGATCTTTAGTAACAGTTTACATATTTTATAAATGAAAATAAAGTTTCCAAAGGAAATAGAAATGTTTAGATATATAAATTACTAAAATCATAAACCCTAAAAGTGTTGAGAGTAGAATAGAACTAAAAAAACATAGAGTGTAGATGTGTGACAAGTGTGCAATACCTATCTACCTATATAATGTATTGTATTTCTGGTTTATTTGGATAATTTTTGTATTAAAAAGTATGTGGATTAAAAAAATAATCATTTTCATTCAAATAAAAAGGATGGAATGTAAAGTGACAATTTATCATAAAAGGTTTCAAATAGTGATCACTTGTAATGAAAAAGAGTTATGAAAAGAAAGATATTAATATAGATATCTAACAATGGTTTTCTTTAGTATATTTTATCATTTTTATGTGCACATTAAATGCTTTGTTTTTATAAAAAAATAGTCATTTTACATTGATAATGAACATTATGTACATGTTAGTATGTCTCCCTAGAATAACTACATAATTATTAACATAAGGACCTTGTTTATTCTATTACCATGATTATGGTATATTCATGTTTCCTACTTATCACACAAAATGCAAATTAGCATTTTATAATGGGGTTTTAAATAACCTCTAATAATAATGGTGAGGTGAGCATGGAAGATTAAAACATGATGGGATGGTTATTTGGATAGAGAGACTTAGAATTATGGCTTGATGAATGAATTCACAAATTTTAACAATAAGAAGAAAAAATGATAGGAAGTTCTATGAAAGAATTGATTCAATAACATATATATAGTGAAATATTTTATTATGAATTACTTGGATTACTAGATACATGGTTATATAATTCTTAGTTTGGACAAAAGAGAGACTATAAAACCTATGCACGTTGGATACTAATTGGACTTATGTAATAGATACTTGGGTAAAAACTACCATATATATACATCAATGAATTTTTATAAGAGAATACATTTCATTTGATACTACGTAGGATCTATTTGTGAGAGGCATTAGAGGAAATTTTATACAACTAATACCTACTCTTGTCAAAATGTTAGCTGTAGAAATGATAATGATTTCTACTCCTACCAACATGGAGTAGTCACTATGGATGAAGGTAAATGTGTGCAACAATTAAGTGAATGATGAATAACTAAGAAGGGAAAATTGAACTTGTACCCAAAAGATGGAAGATGCAGATAAGTAGAGTGAAAAGTGAATTTTAGGGTTAGATCAAGGCCTAAAATAATACAAAATATGGAATAGATAGATTAATCCTAATGTATCTATGAGTAGAAGTAGATTAGGTAGTGTAGAAAATACATAATGAATGAGAGATCATAAGAGAGAAAGATAATTTAGAGAGGGTGAGGATAGTGAAATGAGTGGGATTGAGAGAAGAGAACTTAGAGTGATAGATAAATATGCTAAAGAGATGAAATAAAGTGGAAAGAAAGAAGAGGAATGAGTATATTTGTTATAAGTTAGTTTTAGATCAAATATATAAGTGAGTATATTTTTTGGAAATATTGTCATTGATGTCAAAGGTCTAGCATTATTGGTGATAAACACCCCATTGCATTTAATGACGGTTGTAATAGCTATATATTGGTTAATGTGTGTTAATATTTATTTAATATTAATGAATATATTTTTGATTGCATATAAAACAAAAGAAGGGCCCATGGAGAAGTCAAAGATTCATGGGGTAAAGACAAAAGAAGAATGGGATGCATTTTCTCATGAAGAGTCATCTTGGGGAATTCCAAGAGTCACGAAGTGAAGACAAAAGATGAAGGGTGCAATTTCTCATGAAAGGACACTTTGAGAAATACAAAAAGTCACCAAGATAAGGAAAAAAGAGGAAAGAATATTTTTGCTTATGAAGGGTCACCACATGACTTTTCAAATGTAAGTATATGAAGGGTCATGCAATTTTGGTGCCATTTTCCATGAGGATTGAAGGGTCATAAAGGGTGAAGGCCAAAGGTCATTTGGAAAGCTATAAATAAAGGCTTGAGAAGCCATTTTTAAAGTGAGAGAGAGAGAGAGAGAGTTGATTTGATATATTAATATCTATCTTAGAAGAGCAATGAGAGAGATTAGTATGATTTGTGTTTGTTATATCTATCTTAGAAGAGAAAAGGTGAGAGAGAAAATAGATATTGTAATTAACTATCATTTGTTGAGATAGAAACATTGAGAGATAGTTTTGTGGCATACACAAAGGGGTTGGTGCTCCTATGGGTTGGTGCTCATGAATTGTTGCTATTTTGGTGCTCAACAAAGGGGTTGGTGCTCCTATCGGTTGGTGCTCAAAAATTGTTGTTGTGTTGGTGCTCAGTAAAGGGGTTGGTGCTCCTATGGGTTGGTGATCATAAATTGTTGTTGTGTTGGTGCTCAGTAAAGGGGTTAGTGCTCTTGTGAGTTGGTGCTCATGAATAGTTGTTGTGTTGGTGCTTAGCAAAGGGGTTGGTGCTCTTTCAAGTTGGTGCTTGAGAATATTATGTTTTGAGTTGGTGCTCATTCATATACTTGAGATTGTTCTCCATGGTTTTTCCTACATTATGTTTCCACATTAAATCTAGTGTCTCTCTCTATCTTGTGTGGTGTTTATTATTTCAATTTTATTTCATATCTTGAATGTATGTTAAGGTGGAATTTGATTAAGGGAAAGTTTATAATATATATGATATACTGATTCATCCCCCCTCTCAATATATCTTGTGCTTAACAATTGGTATCAGAGTAGGTTTCTTTTGAAAACATTTTATAGCTTGAAGGTAGATCGGGAAAGCAGATGGCTAGATCACATGAAGGATTTTCTACAAATAAGGCACCTTTGTTTGATGGGATGAATTATGATTTTTAGAGCATAAGAATGAGGACTTATTTGATGGCCCTTAGATTTGACATATGGCATGCAATGGTGGAGGAATATGAAGAGCCACAAACACTTGTAATTACTCCAGTAGAAAAGAAGGCAAGTGAATGTAATGCTAAGATTTAAATGCTATTTTATGTGGTTTATGTGAATCTAAATTTGTTAAAATTATGAAATTTAAATCTACTCATGAAACTTGGGTAAAATGTTAGAATATTTACAAAGGCGATGGAAAGGTTTAGCAAGCCAAGCTTTAGACTTTTAGAAGATAGTTTGAAAGTTTGGAGATGGAAGAAGAAGAAGATATAGCAAGTTATATTTTGTGAGTTGATCAAATAATAAATCAGATTCAAGGTCTTGGAGAAACATTGGAAGAGTAAATAGTGGTACAAAAGGTTTTGAGATATCTACCAATGAGATATGATGCAAAGGTTTTAGCAATCGAGGAGATGAAGAATTTACCCAAGCTAAAAATGGATGAGCTTCATGGTATACTCACAGCATATGAGATACAGACTAAACAAGATAAACCCTCAAAGAGAGAAGCAACTTTTAAGACATCAAAGAAAGAGAAAGCTAAGATTTAAGAATTAATTGATAGTTCTAGTGATGATGAAAATGACAATGGAGCTCTTTTTATTTGTAAGCCAAAAAGGGGAATAGGTAAATATCAAGGAAAATTGCCTTTTAAATATTTTAATTATGGAAAGATTGGATATTTTTTAGCTAAATTCCCAAATAAGGGTAATGATGATGAAGAAAATTATACATACAATAAGAATTTCAAAGGTAAATTCAAGAAGAAGAGCTTGTATTCTAAAGATCCTAGCTCAGTCAAAGATAGTGGAGTCAATGATTCAGAAGAAGAAGATATTATATTCATGGCCATACATGAAGATTCCTCTATAAGCAAAATTATAGATGATCAAGAAGGATAATAAGAGGAAGCTAAAATGAATCTGGAAGGAGAACTCATTTGTGCCTTAGAAGAGTTAAAATCTGTTGAGAAGAAGAATCAAAGATTAAAGCACCAGATCGAGAAAAATGAAAAGGAGTCAAAGGAAATAATTGATGATCTAACAACACACTTGGATGAAGCCAAGAAGAATGAATAAGGTCTAACAACATAGTTACAAAAATTAAGAAAATAATGTGAAAGGTATGTTATTGAAATTGCCTCTTTAAAAGAAGATATTGAGAAAGCAGTCAATGATAAAGTAGTTAGTGATTCAAAATTTGAGGATAGCACTAACATATTGAATAATATATTAGAAAGTCAAAAGGAAAATTTAGATAAGATAGGTATCAGATTTGAAAATAAAAATAGCTATGTTAAAGCTCTTACAAAAGAGGAAATAAAAAGGGAAGAAGTGAAGAATACAGAGGACATTTCAAATAAAGAAGGCTTGAGAGAACAAAGATACAAAAGGAAATTAGGTCATAGATATATAGACAGGTCTTATTTTTATGGTTACTTTTTTATTGTAATGGATATGGTCACAAGAAATTAGAATGTCAAAAAAGAGCTAACAGTTTTAGAAATAAGAAGGAAAATCATGTAGAGTCAAGTAGAAGCTACAACTCTTTTGATCCTCTATCAAGCTTCGGTGAAGAGGCCATAATATGTTATAAATGTAACAACTTAAGACACATAGCTTGGTACTGTAGAAGTGTGTTCAAGTCAGTCAAGAAAGATCAGAATTTCAAAGCTCCATTCATCAAGAAGAAGGATCAGACATGCTCATGGCAGAAGAAACAACCTGAAGATTCTATGATGGTTCAGACAACTTTGCATGTAAGAAATGAAGATTAGCCATGGTTAGTTGATAGTGGATGTTCAAGGCATATGACAGGAGATAAGATTAAGTTAATAACTCTAAAGAAGATCAATGGTGGCATAGTGAAATTCAGAGATAAAACCACTACCAAGATAGCTGGAAAAGGTACTTTGAGTTTAGATAATGGTAGAACCAAGACTAAGAATGTTTTATATGTAAAAGGTATTAAGCATAATATATTGAGTGTAAGTCAAATATATGATCAAGGATACACATTAAAGTTTCATGCAAAAGGTTGAGAGATTAGAATAAAATATTCAAATGAGTTGATTGCAGATGCTCAAAGGACAGGCAACAATTTATATGTATTATTAGATAACTTCTCAAAGGCATGATCAAATGACACATTCAAAGATCTATGAGAGGAGTTGGGAGTAACTTCTATTACATCCTGCCATTGAGTTTCAGCATTAGTTGAGGGGGACCTAACTATTAGCTCCAGATAGGCCCTTTGCCATTGATGTCAAAAGGGGAGAATAAAAGGTACAGGGAATAAGTACAGGTTGCTATAATAAGGGGGAGTTACTGTAAGTTTTTCAGATGATAGTATGTGCAAGATTCAAGATGTGGTAGTTTTAGGATTGAGGATGCCATCAATGATAAAGGGGGAGATTGTTGTAAATATTATCATTGATGTCAAAGGTCTAGCATTATTGGTGATAAAGGCCCCATTACATTTAATGATGTTTGTAATAGTTATATCTTGGCTAACGTGTGTTAGTATTTATTTAATATTAATGAATATATTTTTTATTGCATATAAGACAAAATAAGGGTCCATGGAGAAGTCAAAGAGTCACGGGGTAAAGAAGATCAATGGTGGCATAGTGAAATTCAAAGATAAAACCACTACCAAGATAGCTAGAAAAGGTACTTTGAGTTTAGATAATGGTAGAACCAAGACTAAGAATGTTTTATATGTAAAAGGTATTAAGCATAATATATTGAGTGTAAGTCAAATATATGATCAGGGATACACATTAAAGTTTCATGCAAAAGGTTGAGAGATTAGAATAAAATATTCAAATGAGTTGATTGCAGATGCTCAAAGGACAGGCAACAATTTATATGTATTATTAGATATCTTCTCAAAGGCATGATCAAATGACACATTCAAAGATCTGTGAGAGGAGTTGGGAGTAACTTCTATTACTTCCTACCATTGAGTTTCAGCATTAGTTGAGGGGGACCTAACTATTAGCTCCAGGTAGGCCCTTTGCCATTGATGTCAAAAGGGGAGAATAAAAGGTACAGGGAATAAGTATAGGTTGCTATAATAAGGGGGAGTTACTGTAAGTTTTTCAGATGATAGTATGTGCAAGATTCAAGATGTGATAGTTTTAGGATTGAGGATGCCATCAATGACAAAGGGGCAGATTGTTGTAAATATTATCATTGATGTCAAAGGTCTAGCATTATTGGTGATAAAGGCCCCATTGCATTTAATGATGCTTGTAATAGTTATATCTTGGCTAACGTGTGTTAGTATTTATTTAATATTAATATAATATATTTTTAATTGCATATAAGACAAAATAAGGGTCCATGGAGAAGTCAAAGAGTCACGGGGTAAAGACAGAAGAAGAATGGAATGCATTTTACCATGAAGAGTCATCTTGGGGAATTCCAAGAGTCACCAAGTGAAGACAAAAGAGGAAGGGCACAATTTATCATGAAGGGACACTTTGAGGAATATAAAAAGTCACCAAAATAAGAAGAAAAGAAGAAAGGATGTTTTTACTTATGAAGGGTCACCACATGACTTTTCAAATGCAAGGATACGAAGGGTCATGCAAGTTGGTGCCATTTTCCATGAGGATTGAAGGGTCACAAAGGGTGAAGGCCAAAGGTCATTTGGAAAGCTATAAATAAAGGCTTGAGATGCCATTTGTAAAGTGTGAGAGAGAGTTTGATTTGATATAGTAATATCTAGCTTAGAAGAGCAATGAGAGAGATAAGTATGATTATTATTTGTTATATCTAGATTAGAAGAGCAAAGGTGAGAGAGGAAAGAGATATTGTAATGAACCATCATTTATTGAGATAGCAACATTGAGAGATAGTTGTGTGGTATACACAAAGGGGTTGGTGCTCCTGTGGGTTGGTGCTCACGAATTGTTGTTGTGTTAGTGCTTTTATGGGTTAATGCTCATAAATTGTTGCTATGTTGGTGCTCAGCAAAGGGGTTGGTGCTCCTATGGGTTGGTGCTCATGAATTTTTGTTGTGTTGGTGCTCAAGAAATGGGTTGGTACTCCTATGAGTTGGTGCTCATGAATAGTTGCTATGTTGGTGCTCAGCAAAGGGTTTGGTGCTCCTGTAAGTTGGTACTTTCAAATATTGTGTTTTGAGTTAGTGTTCATTCATATACTTGAGATTTTTCTCCATGGTTTTTCCCACATTAGGTTTCTATGTTAAATCTGGTGTGTCTCTCTATCTTGTGTGGTGTTTATTATTTTAGTTTTATTGCATATATTGAACGTATGTTAAGGTGGAATTTGATTAAGGGAAAGTTTATAAGATATATGATATACTGATTTACCCACCACCCTCCCCTCTCAATATATCATGTTCTTAACAATATTGTTTGGAGAAGAGAAAGATTAATATTTTGAAGAAGTTATGTCCAGTATCTAGACTAAACAAGTTCAAGTTCTAGAATACCAAAGTTCATAGAAATGGATCATTCTTTTCAAGGGTACACATCCCCTATTCCTAATTTATCATAAAAAATAAGAAAACTTGTATAAGTCAGTAGAGATAGTATCTAGTTTAACTCTTTTATAGATAAATTTGGGAAGTATAGTGAAAATACCAAGAAAGTTCTAGATAGGAAGAAATTGATAGAGGCAGGATTTTAGGTTTCACCAAATCTTAAGACATTGCCTAAGTCTAATCCACCACCATCATTTTTATATATGAGGATAGGAGGCTTGGATCTTAATGCAAGAATGTTTTTCATGTTAACACCATATGATGGGTATACTAACCTTGAGAAATATCTGCTAACTTATGAAATGAAGTGGTAGATTAAAAATATAATTATAGATGATGTAAAGAGGCATAAGCTCATAAAATCCCTAACATGAAGAGCTTGGGAGTTTATATTCAAAAGAGACATTACTACACTACATTTTTATTATGATAAAGACTATTTGACAGGATAATTCAAAGTAAATAAATGTGCAATTTAAATAATGCAAGCACTAAAAGAGATTAAAAAAAATTAGGTGAATCACTGTGTGATTATGATCATAGATTTTTTTATAGTTAATAAAGTATACTTTTATTTTATGATAAAGATAAGGATACATGTTTTTTATAATCATATGACTTAAAATTAGGTTTCACATTATGTATAAATAGTTTGATAGTAAGGCATACTCTCAGATAGTTACACTCCATGTGAAAAATATATAGGATTATGAAGATATCCCATAGCTTATTAGAAAAATTGATGTAAAGATAGATGTTATGTTACACAAGATGAAGAATATGCATGAAATTAATACGCCCAAGCTATGCCTATAGTGCATGGAATGTGGAAAATATGGGTACCATTGAAATGAATACCTAAAAGTTGTGACAACAATATGTGAAATCTACTGTGTAGAAGGGAATGTGACTATAAAATGTCATGTATTACAATAGTACATTACAAAAACATTAAATATTAATATAAATTATATAAGTCTCATAATTATGATGATAATAATGTGTAATCACTCCAAGAATTGAAGAAAGACATCACAAAAAATGTATTCGTAGTCACAACACAACATATTCCCTCTATAAAGCCAGGAATCCCAAGACCAGACATAAAAATGACTTCTAATATGTAGACTATTCCTATATGGGTTCCAACCTCACAAATTATCAACCATAATATATTTTAGGTTAGACATCATATGATCCTAAGTCTCCTTATTAATAGGTGGGAAGGACTCCTCCATCTTCTCAATATCAACAACCATGGAACTCTATGTTTCCTCAATAGTAACAATTAGGTTGGGCTCCATATTATCCTTAAAAAATGTATGATGGATATGATGGAAAGTGAAAAAAGGTTAGTGTTATCCTTATAAATAAGGATTGTAAAAAGGTCCACATTATTTAAGATGGGGCTTCCAACAAAGACAAGGCAGAAATAGAGGAGGCTACCAATGTGGATATCAAGGAAGAAATCATAGATAGGATGAAGGACCAAGGCATTAAAAAATTATATTCTATTTGTGCAAGGAGTAACACCACTTTAGTTTTATCAAGATTAAAGAATCAAAAATGTTTAGCAAGATAAATATCCTAACCCTATGATAGAAGTGGGTTTGATGTACCAAATAGCTCAGATTATAAAGAACATTCAATAATAAGTTGTGTTAGAGGTTGATAATATAGTCATTGATGCACATATGCATGGGAAAATTATGTGCATCATGATACAAGATGTATTAGTTACTTCATTAACTGATCTTATAAAAATTATAAGCACTCTTTGAAATGAATAAATATCACACAAAATACATAAATATCTTTCATAACCTATTAGAATGTACACAAAGGGGTTAATAAATCACTAATAAGGTGGTATGGTAAGTGAAGACTAAGAAACCTTGTGATTTTAACTCTATTATGGATATTAAATAACAAGGATATGAAGTACCAAATGTTGTGTTGTATTTTTTAAGTACAATGAATATGATTCCTCAATCTACATGCAAAGTTGTAAGTTAACCATTATAATCTAGTTACTCTAAGCCTTGAAGACTATCGTATGATAAAACCTATTGTTCAACAATAGGATGTGGAAATCAAAGTTTCGGATTTGAGATTACAAGGATATTTTTTTTAATTGATATGAATACTAATAAAACACACTACCCTATATTGATTGGTAAGAAATGTGCTTAATATAATTAGATGACCATTAATATAGTGCACAATTAGCTATAAATACACCAAAGGGATAAAATTATCATTATCCCCTAGAAAAATTAAGAGAAAACCATATATCATACCCAATGATATGGAATAACTTTTAGCCTATGGAGATAATAGTTTTTTAAAGGTGGACACAAAATAAAAACATAATGTAATGAGAGCTACATAGTGTCATTTTATCCATATTAAATATAGCCTTAATAAAAACTAAAATATAATGAACATATATTTCCTAGACTTGTGATAATAAAGGCACAAGTTTCATAGTTCCAAATAGAAGACTATAAATCACCATCTATGAGATCACCAAGTAGGTTTGAAGTAGATTTCTTGTACAAAATAGGTGTCATGTATATTTAATATATTGAGATAATGAAATAAGGTCCTTTACCTTTGGAAACTATGTCTTCAATTAGTGGTAATTCAGACAACCACATGTTGAACTGGGTAAAAGGAGATCATGAGGTATGCCTAATGCACAAGGTTTTTGATACAAGATTCTAACTACCTCATTATTTTGAAATTGATAATTTGGATAAATTCATATTAAGACTAGAACATCATGTGACTAATATAGACTAGAGGGTGATTGCAATAAATTATGCACTAAAGGGAATTGTTGTGAATTGGTGGGTAGTGCACATAACAAACCAATTTAATTTAGATGAGGATTTTGATTTGATATGAGATTGATTTGAAATACCATATACCTTCCAATATCACTGATAATTGTTCCAAAAAGGAGAGTGTCTAGATATCAACATCCATAGGTGTGTATATGCATGTTTTATGTGGGTGTATAACCCAAATATTGGATACATGTATTTAGGTATACATTGTCAATGCTCCTAAAAACATGTTACATGTATAAAAAGAATACAAGGGAGACTAATAATTGGCCACATGTCCAAAAAGACTTTATACAAACATTTTTTTTAATAAAATAACCCTATGTTGCACCAATCCCTCTATAAATTGAAGATATTCTTTTTTTATGGTCAATCAAAAGATCATACTAATACACTAGACTCTACTTCTTAAGAGGAAGTGACTAAGGAATTTAACGTAATTATAAAATTATATAAGGAAAATAAATAGAGATATCAATCTCTGATAAAACTTTACAATCAAATTATAGATGAGGAAGAACAACTAGAGTCTAATGATCGTGTGAGGACTTGAATTTGAATGGATTCTTAGAGCCAAAGTAAGAATTGGAGGATCCTAAAGATAAATTCACAAAGCAAAATGAGTATCAACACCTATAAAATATTAGAATTCAAGGCAAATAATGATGGAGAATGGTGTAAGAATCCTTTCCAAGTGGTTCCAACAAAATATATTACAATCCATTATATAAGTTGGTAGGGAATCTTGAATAGAGTATGCACCAAAACTTGTGACTTTGGGAGATTATTAGAAATAGAATGAAGTTTAAGAAGGATTGAAACTATTGTGAGATTATTAGGATATAATTTCAAAAAAATTCAAAGAAGTGAAAGGGGTATATCTTTCCCTAGGGTAGATGTATACAAAGTAAAATGAGTGCACACAATATATGAAAAAGTGCCCATACAGATTAAATCTCAACGTGAAGTTGAAAGAAAAGAATGAACTAGATGAGATGCAGGAAGTAGACATTATATATCTAGTGGAAAAATTAGATTGGGTTAGCCAAATGGTGGTATAACCTAAGAAGTCTAGTTAAATCATTGTGTGGGGATTATCTTGCACCAAATAATTCCTATATTAATGATCCTTGTCTAATTCTATTCAAATTTGAAGTCTTGGAGTCAATTTTAGGACATGAAGTATACTCTTTTATAGATGGATTTAGTGGCTACCATCAGATACTAATTATAACATATAATCAAGATAAAACCACATTTTCAATATAATGTGGATTTTTTACATACAATATAATGGCAATTGGATTGAAAAATGCCCTTATTGTCTTTTCAAGGGCTATGCTCACTATATTTAAATACTTCATCCATGATTTATTATAAGTCTATTTAGATGATTGCATATTTTTTATTTATTCAAGGAACATCTATCTAAATTAAAGTTATTTTTGGAATGGTCTTGAGATCTACATATTTTACGAACCTAAATAAGTTTTTATTCTTGACACCTTTTGGTGTTTTTTTAGGGCATATAGTATATAATGACTAGATTTTGGTGTCCCAATTGAAAATCATAGTTATTTTGGGAATGCAACATCCTACAAGTTCTAATGAGGCATGCTATTTCTTAGGGCATAAAAAATACTATAATAAATTCATAAAAAGGATACACAAATATATATTCCCTATGTGGAAAAGATACTGCACAAAGACACCAATTTTTAATGGACTACGAAGTTCCAAAAAAAAATTAGGATCTAAATTTGATGTTGGTAATAACTCTCATTTTGTTTTTTTATCGATTAGAGAAAACCTTTTCACATTCATGTGAATTCCTTAGGAACTACAGTCGAGATGTTCTATCACAACCAAGATACAAAGGATTGGATCATCCCATTCACTTTACAAGTCATAAACTATCATTTATTGAGAAAAATTATACAACTATAGAAATGAAATCTATAGAAATGGTGTTTGCACTACATAAGTTTAGATACTACCTTCTAAAAACATCATTCAAACTATTTAATGATCATCAAGATTTACAATACCTAGTAAGTGAACCCTTGGTAGGAGGTATAATATCTCACTAGTTGATGTTGTTTCAAGAGTTTTAGTTCAAAATCAATGTGAATCTTGGGAGAGAAAAT
Source organism: Torreya grandis (assembly GCA_037957365.1). NCBI lineage: Eukaryota > Viridiplantae > Streptophyta > Pinopsida > Cupressales > Taxaceae > Torreya > Torreya grandis. Next base: position 833,065 of record JARHVA010005656.1, on the reverse strand, counting down.
GTGGGACTAGACCACTTGAGTGGAATACATAATGGAGAATAACTTAAATAAATCCAAGATGAATCCCTAGACACTCATTGATTTTATGTTTCTATGATTTTAGAAAACATGGAAGACATAGCTAATTTATTATAACAAAGAATTTTTCCTATGCAATATGTAGAAAGGGGCAAAAAATAACTGATAAAAAGTTACATTCCATTCAACATCATTAATGATTTCTTATAGAAAATGGGGAAAGATGATGTACTAAATAGAGTGGATTTGGAGCAAGAGTGACAAAAAATTATATAAGGGGTGCATCAAGAAATCACATGTAGACATTGCATAGAAGAATCCACTAGATGGAAAATATTTCAAAGAGGACTATGGTGGCATACATTATTTTAAGATGCACACCGTGTTAGACTTACCCTTTATTTAGGATTATTGAGTTTATTCCAAGTTTCTTTTATCTGTGAAGAATTTATATTTATGTGAATTATTAATTCACATAAATATAGATGTCATGAGGTGTCACTCACCTCTTTGTTCTCTCTTAGGATTTGGGATTTACTTGCATGAGTAACTCCTTTCCGCATAAGTGGCATACACTTGGGGGATTTGTAAGGTCATAATGGGATTCTATATAACTCCCATTTTCCTCTTATAGATTTATAAAAGAGCCCTTCCTCTCCTCTTTTCCTCTCTAATAATCACATAACTCTTCCTATTCTTCTCTTGTGATCTTTATCAAATCTTGTACTTGTGAAGATATTTTTTCAAACCTTCTAATAAGATCATGTGGGTTTTTCTATGATACATTCACTTTCTCACTTTAAATCTCTTGTTACTATGGTTTGGTTTTTAGAGGTAACTTAGTTTTTTGTACATTCTTGTTTTTATCTCACTTTCATGCTTATTATTAATGATATTTATTGGGTTAAAATCCTTCATGGTATTAGAGCTATGATCATTTTAATGACATTTTTTTGATAGGTGTGCAAATTTTAAAAAAGAATTCATGATTTTTTTGTAAGGTCTTTATAATTTTCTTGTTATTCAAAATAATTTTTTTCCTTTCCTTATTTTTAAATTAGCGGTTTCTAACCCTTATTTATTGTAGGATTTGGTCACATTCACATTTAAAGATTTTTCTCTAACCTTTGTTTTGCAAAAAAGAAACATTTTTTTCATTGGTTAGTAATTTATTTCTTATCATTAGTTGTTAGTATTAACTCCCAAACAATTATTTTACTAATACTTTGTTATTAGTATCCTTCTTTTCTCTTAATTATAATTAATTTTTGTAATGAGCAATTTTTTAAAAAAAATTATGTTCTCTTTATCAGATATTTTTTTTGCTCCTTTTATTATTATTTTTTAAAATAAAAGATGATAAACTAATCTTCTTGAGAGAGAGATCTTGGTAGAGAATTTTTTTTCAAGTATATAAATTGATCTTCACCTGCTGAGTCGCCCTTCTACCTTTAACATATTTTTTTTCCCTTTGGCCTAGTACCTTAGTAATTTATTTAAATTTTTTTCTTGCCTTAAATTGTATGATATTACATGTCATATGATCTTCCTTCAGGGGTGATTTACCCTAGGTATTGACCTTCTTTTTCTGATCCTGACATTTCTTTTTTTTCTCTTCTATGCTTATCGTATGACATTTGTACAAGGCCGTACAACTTCTTTGTAGTAGTGTTTTCCTTTATTTTATATAATATCCAACACTTATATCCAAATATCCCTTGTTTTTCTAGTTTTTCACCTCTTTCCTGATCGTTTTGTCTACTTGGAACCTCCTTCTTTGGTAGCTTCTCTTTTTTGGCTTTCAAGCTTCCTTCTCTAACTAATTTGTGTTACTTCTACTTGTTGAGCCCTCTGAGTCACCCTATTTTTCTTGTGAGTTCTCTATGCATAAATTTGAAATACTTATTTACCTTGCCTTTGCCTCAAGGCATCCTCTTTTGGCACTAGACATCCCCTCTATAGTAGTTGAATCATTTCTTTTTTAATTTTTTTTATCTAGTTGATTCTTATTTTTTAATACATTTTTCCCTATATGTAGTGTCAACTTATTTTTTCATTTCATAATTTATTCTAGAAGTCACATTTCCTTTTCATCAAATAAAAAACAAAAGAAATACATTACTTTTTAAGTCCTTTTATTTTAGCAAGAAATTTAAAATATTCAAAGAAGGCTCTTTAATTTATTTATTTTTTAAAAAATTGGTAAGTGTATGAGGCTCAATAATTTTATTGAAAAAAAAAAAAAACTACTACTTTTTACTACCTTTTATATACATTGTATGTAGTTATCAATTTATTTAAATTATCCAATGTTTTTTCTAAAAACATTTTCATTGTTTAAAGTTTAAAAAAAAAAGATAGAGTCATTACTTTAACCTTTAAACTAAAATTAAAATTTTTGGGAAAATTAATAAACCATTTCTTTTGTTTTGCAATTCAAGTATCCTTGTTTGTATTTCATTTTTTTTTTCTTATTTATTTTTTGGTTTCCTTACCCTCCTATGCCTTTATTATTTAAGTTAATTTTTTTCTATTTGCTTTCCGATTATTGTGTGAGCTTCCACGAAACAATGACTCAATTATTGTCTGAATTTAAACTCACGTCCACAAATTACCATTTATGAAAATTATATATGAAAAATATTTTTAATTTCAAATATTTAGTGCATGTAGTATATGACATGGATCCTCAACTAGATAAAAAGATGATTTTTATCAAAATTTTAGAGAAATGATAAGCCAAAAATGATGATACCTTAGACTTGATTGGCATTGCCATAACCCCCAAATTGCATATCCATATTGATGGTTATTATATTTATTCGACTTCTTTGTCTAAACTTAAATTTGTTTATGATGTGAATAAATTTCATAAAATTCAAATTCAATATCAATTATTTGATTTAAATTATAATAATTTTAAAAATATGGATTATTTTTTTATTAGAGTTCATTCTTTGTATTCTCAACTAGCTATTTTAGGTGTTAAACTTTCTGATTTGAATTTGAATCATATTATCATGAAAAAATGTTTACCTTGACCTTTT
>JARHVA010005656.1:745000-825000 GCA_037957365.1 Torreya grandis | reverse complement strand
GCTCATAAAGATATGTAATGTGCAAAGGGATGATTAGAAAGATCAAATTATTATGATATTATGGTCATATAAAATAAAATACAAGTTTGAGATAATTTTTATGTTGTTTTAGCTAGTTTATGGACTAGAAACAATCATGCCAATGGAGTATATAGTTCTTAGTCTATGAATTGTAATGATCATGTGAATAGGAGATTTATATGTCTATAAGAATGACTAATGGATTTAAAAGGATGGAATAAGATAAGTAAATAACACAATGGATGTAATAAGTCAACAAACTAATTTAGAAAGCATGGCATGGTCATAATCTACGTTCCAAAGATTTTTCTCAAGAATAAGATGTTTTACTATTTGATAATAAATTTAGAGAATTTATTGGTAAGTTATTCATTCAATGGAAGGGACCTTACATCATTCATTATTTATTTTAATAGGTATCAATTATCCCAAAATATCTTTATGGAACCATTCTACTAGGATGTGTTAATGGTTGCAGACCTAAGCTTTATTGTCAATAATATCTACTAGATCTCACATAAAATTGAGAGACAGTGCTAAGTAGCATAATGTAGTTTAGAATTTTTATTTAATGTATTATTTTAGAGTTTGAGCTCTATATCATAAGATCTTGGAACTAAGATTGAAAATTCAAAGTCGTAAAGTGTGATTTGAGAAGTAATCCAACATGGAAGGAAAAATGTAATGAAAATCAAATAGACTTCACCATTTAAGTCTAAGAATGAGGCATTGCTAAATAAGGTATAGAGGACTATAATCAATGTTCATTTAAAAATTCATGAATGATGGCACACTTGAAATATTCAATCTTTCTAAAAAAATGGATCGTGTGTTAGGCTTAGAACATGTACAATAAAATAAAGTGTATGAGGGAAATGATGACATGTCACATCAATGAATCACATCATCTAAATAAATTATCCAATAAATTGAATCACTAGCATCACATCATCAATAGTCAATCACAATTAAGTCATCTAATGAAACAATACACAAACATCTCAACTCATTTAAAGTGATGTGTTAGATAGATTTGAGTAGGAAAAGCTATATAAAGAGGGAAATGAAGAACAATATGACATAACACACTATTGATAACAATATCCCTCTAAAAATCATGCCTAAATAATTCAATTACACGTAGATTATTTACCACCATCAATTTATGTAAACAAATTATTTAAATGTAACTATTAAAACAACCATGGATCACACACTTTTGATTCCTCTCACTAATGTAAAGAAGTAATAAATGGGGATTGATCTTGTCTTAAGATATATAATATATAATGATCCATATCCATTTTATTTTATTGATTCTATAGAGCCCAATTTTTATTCTAGATCAGCCATAAACAACACAAATGGGAACCATAGCTCATCAACTCCCTCTATAAGGATGAGATGTAACGTGATTCATAAAGCTCCCTACACTTGGGAAATTATAAAAAGTAATTGTGACACTTCTCAGCTTATATAATGAAGGTACACTCCATCTATTTAAATATTTAATGATATTCATAAATATAGTGTTTTATTATTTTTATGATCCAAAGTTATTTTAATAATTTGTTAGTAAATAAGTTGGTATACAAGAAAAGTTAGTTTCCCTGTAACCACCCAAAAAGCATATATAACTTTCACCTCACTTTGTAAAAATTATTTTGAAACAATATATTATTATATTTTTTTCAAATATTATATTAATAATGTAATTTTTCTATTATTCCTCCATTTATCTGAGCCAACAATGGTATCAGAGTCTGTTAAAAACAATTTGCTAGTGAAAGATTTGAAGAGTTACATGAAGATGAATGGGATGGAAGAGAAAGAAGATATTTGAAGACTTCAAGGTTTTGAAAGATGTTTTTAAAAAATTGAATAGTAAGACCCATATTTACATTAACAGAGATTAAAACTAGGTAAATCTCTATTTTGTATGGCTAAATACTCATTTATAACCATTTTTTTTAATATTGTTGGGCAATTTACTTAGTTTTCGTATAGTGCAGCCCACTAAAATGCCTAAAATCTAAATTATATGGATCTATAAATCTATTTATATGAAATTTATCTTAAATATTAATGTTGTACAATATTTGTAAGAGGTTTTTCACTATTAAAAAAATTGTAAGGATTTTCTATTGTTTTCACTACCTCTCAGAAATGGTATGGCCTGCAATTACTATCAAATAGAGAAATCCAATTTTAAAAGTGTTTTGAGACAAATTTTGCTATTGTAAATTGATTAAATCAGTCACATAAATTTTTATACATTGAAGTCTCCATTTAAAAAAATAAGAAGAGGGAGAGGCAAATTCTGGTAGAAGTATGGCTTCATATAGAGATAGACATTCCAAACAAAGTATGGAAAAGTGATCCCAATTTGTATTTTTCATGTTTAATATTTAAGTATGAAGTATTAAGGAGGGCCACACTAGAGAGGAAGTAAAGTTCATCACTTTAAAATTCCCATGAATTATTTTGGTAATAAATTTTTCCATGCACATCTTTATTTTTTTTATTTTGAAAATTCAGCAAAATATAGTATAATTTGAAATTTTCCAATACATAGTTCAAATTTAATTGTAGAGGGGTTCATCAAAATGATTTTTTAAGTAACTATAAAAAATAGAGGTCAAGAGTTCAAACCTCCAAAAATTTTCATTTTGTCATGCTCGTCATTGTTTGTGAACATTATATTGTGACAATTTTTCTTACTAGTTATTTTTTATAAAAGTGGTCATGTGACTAGTAGAATTATAGGTTTTTAGACATTAAAAACACATTGGAATGGTTAATTTTATAATTTTAAGTGTATTTATATGATTTTTATAATAATTTTTTTGAAACTAATGTATAAAGGTGTATTCTCAGTTGAAATTTACACCTTAAAAATGATTTTTTTTTATAATATCACCTCATGATTATACTCTCAAAGACAATACCATCCATTACATATTCTAGGATCCTTTTTATTGACACCATCTAAGTGATAATTTGAGGTTGGAGGATGTGTTTGAATATGGAAGATAATTACCCTCTCCAGTTAGTTATTCACTTAGAGTTTAGGTTCATGATTGAATGGAATTTTTTTGATTATGTTCTTGATTTCAATTTTATTTTTGGTTTTTTATATCTGATATTCATGGCATGGAGTAGATAGAATTATTTATTTTTATTTCCCTTGATTCATGTCTTCTCACCTCTCACTTGATAAGGGGAAAATATTTAGTCATTGGTTAGACTTTGATCAGTCATCAATGATAATATGAGCTGATAGCGGTTGTTAGCACCTTCAGTGTTGAGCAAAGGTCATCAATGTTTGTTGGACATTAGGGAGATGTGACATATAGAGTATGGTTTTATCACTTGGATAGGTTATTATGTGGGACTTTATGTGGGTTGATGTATTTGGACATGTCAGATCATGTTCTACTATAGTATGGTACATTGATCGCCAGGTATGAGCAGGCCTTATTGTGTTCGTCAACCATTTTTTTCCATAACTCATAGGGGCAAGCTTATTTATGAAGTAACATTACTTTTTCATTAGTACTAGAGGTACAGTGTACTACTTTTAGTTGTGATAGAGATATTTTGATGACTTCAAAGTCATTAATCTAGTTCATTCATTTGTTATACCCATTTGGATCAAGGGGGAGTTTCTTGGATTATTTTTGTGATCCAAAGTTATTTTAATAATTTGTTAGTTTTTAATTTATTAGTAAATAAGTTGGTATATTGAAAAACTTGGTTTCCCCGTAACCACCCATCAAAGCATATATAAATTTCACCTCACTTTGTGAAAATTATTTCAAAATAATACAATATTTGACTTTTTCAAATATTTTATTAATATTGTAATTGTTATAATATTCCTCCATTTATCTAGGCCAACATCTAGAGACCATGGTGTAGGAAACATGACTTTTGACTCATCATAAATATCTACTATAATATAAAACTACATCTCCTCCCATTCATTCATACATGATTGATAAATATATTAGAGAGTCTAGAGGGATTCTTATCAACTATGTGGAGGATATTTTAGTGCATAGTATTTCTAAATACATAACCAAACACTTTTGTAAGACTACCATTATATGAGGTAGGCTACAAAATGGGTCATTGATATTACATATCGAATGATCTGATTACATGAAGATTTCAATTGGCCAAGTTTTTAGTCTCTGAGATCATCACTAGCATTGGCAAGGTTATTAGTAGAACTTCATAAGTATTATAATATTAATTATTGGTAATACTCCTTTGATTTATGTAATGGAAGTATTTATATGACCCAATCAACCTTGATGTGGATTTTTGGTCTATGCCTACATTTGCCAAAATTATCTAGACCAAAACATGCCAATACTATGAGAAACTTGGTAGATTTAATAAATAGTGGGTGGAAGTCCAATAACTCATCCTATCACACCCTTGGATACTTGCTGATGTCATCAAATATTTGGGGAACATGCTTTAATGACTAAGATGCATAATAAGATCCTAATCAGGGATCACAAGCTTGCCAAGGCAATAATAACTTCATTGCCACTTTTCATTAATATGTTGGATACACAAACCCAAGTTCTATGATAAAGCTATTTATATACTCACTTTGTTCCACCACTATGAAAAATACATTTAGGATGATAATAGACATAAACCTAACCATCAATAACATAATAATAAGGAAAGGAGTAGGCACCATCAGAGACAGAAGCATCCTCATCATAGATTATTTTAGGGGAAGGAAGAAACCAATGTGTAGATCATCAACACCTTCTTTAAATAAGAATGTGTATTAATAAATCATGGACTCTTGATAGGAATGTTTCATAGATCACTTCCAAATATAATCTGACTTTGTAGTGAGATGTATGGGAAGATGTGTATAAGTTAATGATTTAATTAATAGTCATCGAGGTCTATGAAGAATAAGAAGAAAAAGAGTTCTTTTTTTGGAAAATAGTGCACACTTGTTAAATGTGAAAAAATGTTCCAGATATCTTGTTAGTGGACATTATAACACCTCTTGCATCTATAATTATTAATATAGTGGTAGAGGAGCAAGAACAAATAGGATGGTTGTAATTTTTGAGGAAGCACCAAGAGCATGATATTCAATAGCTCCAATAAGCCCACACCAATAAGAAATTCCATAACATCCATTGATATTCAAGTTTATGTCCCATATTATACCTATCTATCACTAGATATTATAGTGTGTATGGGTTTATTTAATAAACTTCATATAGTGAAAGAATATAATATTTTTTAATGTCATATGCCTTAATAAAATCACCTAGAGATGATTTAGGATAAAAATTAGGTGAATAATACTCTAGTCCCACTACCCAAAATGAAGGAATCAACATGCAAGTGCACTATGGTAGAAAGAAATTCTTATTATAATTTTCATACACTCTCATAAATATATTTATAAATTATTATTAAGGAGACACAAGAGGATACCCATCCATATCCAGGGTAGCCAACCACATATGTAGGTCTTGTATTGTTAGAACAAGATACCAAAGATCAAATCGAGTAAGAGAAAGATCAAAAGTTAGTTGTCAAAAAGGATATAAAGTAGAAAAATAAAGATGAAAATAATACAAAGAAGGAATAATCACCATGAAATGATACCTAAGATAAGGGAAAAATAATAATCAAGATGAATAAAATAATAATAAAGATGAAGCTACAACGAATGAGAAGGAACAAATAAGTCAAGAAGTGAAAGTAGTGTAGAAATAAAAGGATAAATATGGCACAAAAATAAAGACCAAAAAATAGGATAAATTAAAATAATCCCTACAAAGGCAAGAGGAGGAAACACAAAAACATGCCTAGGATCAAGCGACCAAGGATTAGGTAGAGACAACTACCAAACAAAAGGCATAGGTAGAGCATAAAATGAAACAAGAAGTTACAACAAAGCAAATATTAGAGTCCACTAAGAATATAGCTATACCTAAGGTCCATCAACCATATTATACATATTAAGGCTTGGGTTCCACTCAATGGGGTGAAAAAGAGGAGGATTCACAACATAAGCCACAATTATCTAGCCAATTGTTATGAGATCTCCCTACTCCATAATGCACAAAATTATTTATTCCATTGACATAAATTAAAAAACTACTATGAAAATTGTGACTTTTATTTTTTTCTCTTGCCACAAAATTTATGAATAATCACTAAATGTTTCCCAACTACCATTTTCAAAGAAAATTGAATGAGTGGTTACATTCCATGAGACTATCACTTAGAAAGATTTTGTACTAGAATAGGAGGTATCACAACTAGCAGAGGAAAACATAGACCTACACCTCCACCTCACCAAGAATATCCAATTTATTGATAACACCTTCCCTACTTTGGTTATTAAATTTTTGGGTGACCAAGTAATGTCTAAAGATAAGCATTTCACAACCCTCTTATTAAAGCTAACAAAAGACTAGCTCATTGTGTAAAAGCTACATTATATTCACACACAAGGTCATAATATCAAGGTAGAATCAAATGATATTTTTGAAATTATTGAAGAATATGATAAGGTATTGGATATGTTTTTAAACCAATATCAATACATATCCTAATGCATGCTTGATTGGAAGTAGTAGTTTAATACCACATGGAGTGAGGCTAAACCTAAGTTTACCAAGGCTAACAAAGTTAAAGAAAAAATGGGAGATAAATATGATACTTATAACACACTAGACATCACATTTAAAAAATCATTGGAATCAAGAGATAATGTCATGCATAAGCTTAAAACATGGAAAAATGATATTCTATGTAATAGTTTTATTAGAATTCAAACAAATAGGTACGTAGATAGATAGGAGGAACTAACACCAAAAACTAAATAAAAAGCATTAAATGTTAGGTCCATTATCACAATCATAAAAGATTAATACATTCAAAATATGATGGGGTGCCTGATATCATTATGGACTATGATCGCTATGGTGCAAGATGTTCTCATAGATTGGATAATGTTGAAAAAGAATTTTTCACATTTGGATAGTTCCAACATAGAAATAATTTAAGAAAAATAATTCATCCCTCTAAACCAACTCCAACATAAGATCAAGTAGAAAAATACTACCAAAACTACTCAACCAAAAGTCCAACTCTAATAAACACCATTAGTACTAGATTCTATAGATGTGACTTCTTTGACACCAATTCCAACAACATCATCTTCATAGTATCCATCAGTCCCAATATCAAAATATTCATCCACCTTCTTTATAGGTACTATACACACTCTAATTCTAATAATTTAAGAATTTTCTAGTAGGAACACCTTAAGTATTAGGAGTAGGGCTAAGTTGGTTTAAAATCCATAAAGGGTGGACACTTGGTTAGGCTTATCTATTGAGAACTTGAAATTGTTGTATATTAGTATGTGACTTAATTTAAAGCCTAAAAAGATGGATAAGTAGTGCACAAGAGGTGAAAATTGATAAATAACACTTTGAGTGATTACCACAAGTAATGTTTTTGGGCTAATTCCTTAACACACATAATTTTCTTAGTTTCAGCATAAATCACACATTGCACAACCTTATCTTAGGATAAGACACATGTTTAAGTCTAGGAAAGCATTAATAGTAGAATAAAACTGTAAAATCATAGTGTAGATATCTGGATAATGTCTAATGGATATATTCATGTATAGCATATTGTATTTTATATGTATTCAAACTATGTTTGTATTCCAAATATATTTAGAATGTGAACATATGTAGTCATGAACTAATCAAATGGATGGAATGCAAAGTGAAAATTTATTATAAAAGTTTATAAATATTGAGCACTTGTAATGAAAAAGTTTTATGAAAAGATAGAGATTAATATAGAGATATGATCATGGTTTTCTTGAATGTTTTTTAACACTTTTTATATGTGCAGTCAATGCTCTATTTTACTCAAATTTATTTATGCATTTAGCATTGATAATGAACATTATGTACATGTTAGTCAGTATCCATAGAATAACTACATAATTATTTACATAAGAAAGACCTTGTTTGTTTTGCAACCATGACTGTGTTTTGTTCCTATTTCCTACTTCACACATAAAACATAAATTAATATGTTCTGATGGTTTTTCAAGGAACTTATACTAACACAAATATTTAAAACCCTAGAGAAAGCTAGGATATGCGTGAGAAGACATAAGTGTTGGATTTACCAAATGCCTAACTCTTTTTAATATTTTGGATAAGGGTGAATGGGTATAATAAACTATACATAAGGATGAATAAAACTATTCTAAAGTATGCCAATTAATTAACAACTTATATAAATGAATATTTTGAATTAAAATTTTAGGTTATGATAAATATAGAAATTATACTCAAAAAAATAATTTGATTTCATAAACATGAAGAAGAGGTAACACTTAGCTTAGCTGTAAATACATAAGTAGATAAGAAAAGTGAAGAAGTGGTAAAAATCAAGAACAAAATTAGGATCCATTTATTAGATTCTAGAAATATTATTTCTAAAGGGTTGGACACTTGCATTAACCTTAAGACAATTGAATTGATGCATATGCCATGATATTAATATATCTATGTAGTACAAAATATTAATTTTATTATGTATCAACCATATGGATCCTTCTGTATTCTTAGTCACTATTATACTAATATTTTTCATTCCCACATGCAAGTTATATATGGTTGTATGTGGATCAAACCCTAGTTACTTACCTTAGGTCGTTGTATCTTTATAAAAATGGGTTAATGGTCTCATGAAGTTAATTTGACCTCAAACACCTCTTTGTCAATGAGTAGTACCTACACATTTGATACTTTGAATAGGTCTTGGATTATATGTATGCAAGGGTGAAATATATTATATGTAAATAAATGCAATGATTTATCTTGTAACATGAAAAATACTACTCATGGGTAATTATTTGAGTGCTTTAGATTTTTAATATGAATGCTCTTATGACTGATATGAAAATATTGAAGAAAAAGGAAATATAACTCAGATATGCAATCAATTAAATGAGTTTGAATAAGTAGTTCCTTTGTATTTTATAGATAAATAATTAGTAGGATTATATTTTTTATTTATACCACACCTTCTAGAAATATCTCATGGTAGGGTTCGATAATAAAAGTATGTTGATCCATATTTTTTGAAAACAAATTAATTTGGTTAAATTTTGAGGAGTGGGCACTTGAAAAGAATCTAGTTTCTTGTGTCGATGCAAGTGTCCCTATGCATGACACAAGTGTCTAATTTGATAAGAAGCTATTAAGGATATAAAACTGACAGTGATGGATATATATCAATTTTTAGACTATCTATATAGTGTAGGAGGTTTGGGTCATCATAAATGATAGGGTTAGACCATAAGATAAATAATTAGGCATAGTGAGATGGCAAATACAATCCTTTCAATAGTACGGATGTCTAAAACTAAAGGGTAGAGATTTGATTAGTATTTTTAAAGCATATAAAACTAAGATGATTTATAAATAATATTTCAGTATCTATAGTATCAAAATGGGAATAAAGATAAAATCAAATCTCTAAGAAGCTAATTTTGGATCTTAGTTAAATTTAGAAGGAGATCCATGGTACCCTTAGCTCTTATAAGTTTTGGCCAAATTATAATCTCATTAAAACCCAATAAATCATGTTTCATTTGTGTATATCAAATGCAAGACACAAATTTTGACTTTAAACACTTAGTGTATAAAACTTATCTCTAACCTCAAAAGTAATTTTGAAGATTTGTGATACCTAAGACACTTAGAATTTTTTCCCAAATTTTGACTTTGTCAAAACACCAAAAAAATTAAAAAATTGCATATACCAAGTCAAAGAGATAAATTTTCAATATAAAAATTTGGAATAATTCTCAAATTTATTATTTCTAGTTGGGACTCTAGAACTTTCAAGCACCTTAGGAACTTTCTTGAGTTTTGTAAGAACTTGAAAGTCCTAAAGTTATAATTAATAAGGTAGGTTATATTAGTGCCTCAAACCTCAGAAACTCCCATATTTCAATAAGTTTCATCAGTTCCCCAAAACTAAAAAAGGTCAAAAAATGTATACAAAATATAGTGCTTTGAGTGTCTTAGGTGTTTGAAACATCCAAAGTGGTCCAAGATAAAAATGCATATTTTCTTTTGGTCATAAATTTTGCATCCAGACACCATTTTGAATACCATTATAAGCACTAGAAATATATTTCAATTGATTATTTAATTTCATGAATTATTTGATCTTCAAATATATTTTTAGATGCTTTAAAATCATAGCTACAATCATGAATTCTTTTATGAAAATTGGTTTCAAATATTTGTTGCAAACCCATGCTAATATTAAATGGAATTGTAAAAGTAAATTTAATTAGTTCATTATGAATTAATAATTTATTTCCAAATATAAATTCATACATCATGTAAAAATTCTATAAATAACTTTAATATTTTTGTACAATAAATAGTTTCTTAGAATCAATAAAATAAAAGAGTGGAAAACTCAAGTTAAGGCTAGGGTAGTCTTAAGTCAGGGTAAGTTAAAAGGTAGTTATATAACCAATTTATGAAGGACATAAATTATAAAATGCCTAGATTATATTTTAATTTATGTACAATTAATTATTTTTAGAAACTGATTAATGTAATGCATTATGAGGTGCGAGGTAAATCTATTTATTTATAAGTATTTTATATTATCCATTAATTAGGTGTATTTTTTATTAATAAATGGAGATATATGTTAAATTATTTTACTTTCTTGATTATGTGTAAACACTTTACTTTTGTAAACTTTGTATCGTAAACCATTGACAATAAAATTTGTAGCATATATGCATAATCTAGTTTAAAAAAATACTTTGATATTTTAGGAAACATTTACTCTCATCAAATATACTATTGTATACTTACATTTACATGTTGAAAAGAAGATTCCAGACCATGATTTTTGATGCTAAAATAATCCTTGTTTGAAATAAGTAAAATGAGACTTTGTGTTCATTTTTAATTAAAAATATAGAGATATACTATAATGCTTTCTATCTTTAAACCCACATGGTGATTTAAGTTATCAATAATTTGAATTATTTCAATATAACCTTTATGAGAATACATGTTTTCATTTTTTAACTATCCAACACATTCCTTTCAAAATTGGGTTATCTAGACATTTTTTTGCATTTAACCTACTATGGGTTTGCCATTCTCACTTCTATTTCTTCTCATTATTTCTCCAAATATAATTTTCATTTATCACATTTTTTTTGAATTTTTTAATTTATAGTTATAATTATATAAAATCCAAAACAACCCATTATACAAGGGAGATACCACTCTCAAACATAGAGGAAAATCACTAGTCAATTTTGATTTACTTAATGTTGCAAGTTTCATCTTGCTTCCAGTTAGGAAAGTGAGTGAAATAATCTAATAAATCTTAGTGACATATAATATTACCAAAAAAATATATAAGATAATATTAATGAGTTCTAAACACCACATCAAATTCATCAAGATCAGTCACATTTTTTCTAGTTCACTAACATATTATGGATTAATCCTAATTTTAATTTACATTTTTTTTAACATGAATTTCAACACCGTTATTCATCCAACCCAAAGGATATGGATTACTATGATCATATATCCTTGTAAATTAGGCATCTTAATGAATTCATCTCAATTCAACTTAGATTGATACTCAATATAAAAAAAATACATTTACCTTTGCTTTATTTTTATGAAACTTAATTTGGACTAGCTTTCTCATCCCCTCACTTTCTTAATCCTATTTTTTCATATTTTTTAGTGATATAGACAAGCTTATCACCTATGTAATATTTTAACTCAATTTATACTTATGATTTTTCTCTTTGAGAAAATAAATGTGGTATGGATTATCCTCACTTTCTATATCACTTTCTTATAAATTGATAAGTTTGGCTATATCAATTTTTATAATAATAAAAAGTATAGATTGATTTAATGTCCTCACTTTATTAATAAATGTGGTATGGATTGTCCTCTATATTAAAAAATAGGTCATATCATTCATTAAGTAATGGAGATTGAAGTTTTGAGTGAGATATCTAATATTAAAATCAATTTTAGAAACTTTTGAAGCATTTTGGGTTTGACCTCATACTATTTTCACTCCAAAGTTATCCTAAAAAATAGTTCTAAAACAAAACTTGACTATTCTAACTTGGAATTTGTACATGAATTTCATGAAAAAATGTTCTAGGTAGATTCTAACTATTATGCAATGATATTAAAGCATCAAATGATCATATTACCCTATTTTTAAAAACTAAACAAGTGGTGTTATGACTCTACGAAGGATATGAAAGCAATTTGAACTTGAAAATTACAAATATTTAGTAAATAAATGTAAAATATTAAAGTTGTCAATGCCATTAGTACTTTCACATGTTATTCCTATAGACAGTTAGGATGAGTAATAGTATTCTTAATAGGAGTCTTGAATAAAACACAAGCCCATGTTTTTTTCTTAAATAAATGGGATGAGTAGTAGTGTTTGAATAAGAATATTCTAGTATATTGTTTCCCACATATATAGGGATCAATGGTTAAAATTTATTAGGATTTTAGTTAGAAATAAACCCTTCATGAGAATATATAAGTTATTATATATTATTCTAATATTTACTAAGTGAAATGAGAATGATATATTATAAAAATAAATTTTAAACACTCTAATGTAAGTTGATTTTTTAGTAGTATGATTATAAATACAATACAATTTTGAGTTTCCAAGTTTTTTGATAACATCTTCATGATTAGTTTCAATTATAAATCAAGGGATGAGAAAGGGCCCACTCAACCAAGGAGAATGGCCATTTAACTGGTATTTCTTAAAATATATTTATTTCCAATAAGTTTCTTATTTAAATTATAAGAATTGTGCATCTAGTGTTTAATTAAACTTAGCATTATGAAAAGTTTACCTTTTATTCATTTTTCTTTACTATTTTAAAATAGGAATACATGTTTGATTAACTTTAAAATTTTAGAGTACATTGGTTTAGTAGTTAAATTTAATTTCCATGTTCATTTCTAGTTCAAAGAAAAAAGTGTAAATAGATTATCCCTTTTTCCCTATTATAAATAGCCTTGAACATCACCCTAGATTGACCATTATTGAATTAATGTGAAGGATTGTTGACACTTGTCACTTTTTGGTGCCATTATTTGGTACCCTTAGGTGTCATTAGTGTATAGTTTTTAAAGTAGGTATTGTGAGAGAACTTCTACTAAGTTTCCATTCATAAATTATATTTCCTTACTCTGTTAACGAAAAAAGGGTATTTGTAATTGAAAACAAACTAATTTTTTGGGAAAAATTAAGTGGAACCATATTCTCTCATAACATTTACTTTAATAGGAAATATTAGTCTAACATTGATTTAGTATTAATATTTAATATTAAAAGTAAAATTATTTTAGTTGATGATTAGGCAAATAGACTCATAAGGGATATTTATTAGATACACCCTCTAAAACTAAACTACAAGTAGTGAGGAATCATAAGACAAGGTTGAGTAATAAGAATCCTTATAGGGGGAATAAATAATATTATCACATCAGTCTTTGGGATGTATCTCTTAAGAAAAGATGGGGGATCTAAGAAATTATCTTCACCCATCCTATTTTTTAAAGATCTAGATGAGGAAGCCTATATGAATAATATATCCCTGTATATAATACCTACATTTAAGGGTATATATTTAGAAGACTATTGACACTAATTATTTTAGTTTAAAGTGTTTTGTCAAACATATGATTATGTAATTGATAACCATAAACTAAAATTGTTTCCCTTTATGCTAAAAGATTCAACTATGTGCTGGTTCATTAGATTAAGACTCAATTCCATCTGCTCTTAGGATGAAATGGAATTTTTTTTTGAACAATTATCAAGCATATTTTAATGTTCAATAATATAAATAAGAACTCTATAAGATGAAATAAAAAGAAAATGAAAACCTTGAAGATTATCTTGTCCTATTCCTCTTTTTCCATTGGTGATGTTCCACTATATTAGACCAAGAGTTAAAAAATAAACTATTTTTGAAAGGAATAAACAATGAATCTTGAGATGATATAAACCTTATGGGACAAGGAAATGTAAAAAAAACTTGAACTCACAGGAACTACTCATGAACTAGACCTAAAATTTGAAATAACAAATAAAAGAAAGGAAATGGTGAGATCACTTAATTCATGGAGAAGCTTTCCAATATAAAAATAGAAATTTTAGTGTATTTAAATACTACATTGAATGGGAATCAATCAATATCTAGGATTGGAGAACCTCTAGATATATATTATCCCATATATAGAGACAAACTTGTACTAAATGAATGTCCTCTTAACAAAATATATGTTTTTTACATCTATGAGAAAAACCATTCTAGTGGTTAATTTTACTTAAAACCATAAATAAAAAATCACAGGAAGAAAACATCTAATAATAAGAAGATATAATTATATAGGACAAATACAAGGAAGAAAGTTCCCCCTTAATAAGTATCCTATCCCGTTTATAACTTGAACTCCTTGCCTGGATAAAAAATGGTCCACATCATGGCCTACTACATAAAATTTGGGCCATCTACCTTAAAACAATGGAATAAACAACCATGGACTAGTATACAATAGATTAACTACTACACCTAGCCATGTATAGCTCATCATTTTCAACAAAAATGGATTCTTTAACCAAAATATAATCAATAATTCCAAGGCTAAAGATGAATGCAAAGACAATAACAAGCTTTGATGCCTATTCCTTCCAATGATTCTCAATAACCTCAATCAAAGTAGGTAAACAAATTTCAATTCCCTACACCTATGGAAAATCTAAAAATGTTAAATTGGGAGCCCTTGTTTATAATGCAGAATGAGGAAATATAGCCTCATTTAATTTTGTGAAAATATTCAAATTAGTTAATGAAAAATGATGATAAAAACTTCTCCCCCACTATTTTTGAATTCCCAAATGAAAAATAAGGGAAATATACTACTAAAAATAATTACAAGATGATAACTCATAAATCAAAATTATTGCTATTTCTCCAAATATTTCATTTCCAAAAAGACTAAAGGAGAAAACAACATGCCAAGAAATAATTACAAGATGATAACTCATAAATCAAAACTATTGCTATTTCTCCAAATATTCCATTTCCAAAAAGACTAAAGGAGAAAATGACATGCCAAGAAATACCCTATGTAATTGAATCTAAACTCATTAAAGAACTTAAACTCTTGACCATTAGAGTTCCATTCTTGTAGGTAATTTAGGATGTCCTTAAGCTTAATATAACCATTAAGGAATTGTACATATAAACACTAGGATGGAAAAACCAATACCCAAAAACCATCCATGTAGATGGAAAATTAGTTGATTTTTTCATAGGAAGAAGTATTCCACATAAATATGGAGACCCATGTAGACTAGTTATAATAATATCAATTATAAATATTAAAATACCAAAGGTCCTAATATATTTAGGTGTTGCCATTAGTGGTATGAATACTGACATGATAAAACCATTATCCCTAACCAACATGCTACTAAATTCTATAATATTATAAATGGTTGATTAGTCCATTAATAAACCAAAATGTATCATTAAAGATGTTTTAATCACCATAGAAACTTGGGAATATCCTAAATCAAGTTCATGATAATTTAGCCATGAACTCAAAATATTGAATATCCACTAATCTTGGGAAAACCTTCACTTGATAAAACTAATACCTTCATATATTTTAGATCAGATGACATGATAATATCAAATGGGTCTAATGCTAAGAATATATCTATGTACTCATTTACTATACCTTTGTCACAGTTTCATAATAATTTTTGGGTGGATGAAACTAATGAAATTGAAAATGAAGAAAGTACTTCCTCCTTATGAGTTATCATAATTTATAAAAACATGAATGAATTACAATAATATTATGAGGAAGGAAACAATCAAAAAATGACTTTTGAACAAGGCATTGTCAGCTCGATAGAAGACAATCATCAATAATATTTAACATATTTTCATTTCCCCTTGGTAGAGTGTCATTCCTAATGGAGAGATGTTTTTAAAATACATAGAAACTTTCCACATGTTTCAATCCCACTCTTGTGCTCTAAACTCATTGATGAGTGAATTTTCAATAATTAACTCAATCTACGTTAGAAACAAGAAAACTATAATCCATCTTGGGAAAAAACTAAGCATTGATAAATCATTAATAAATGATCAAGATTCCAAGCTCTTTACACTATTCAACTCACATTAAAAATATTTTGCATAGGAATATAGGAATATGAGAGTAATTCATCTTGACATATGCACACATCACATATATACAAAAACTATGAGACCTATGAGACAACCTCAACAAAGATTAAAACCTGAACTTAGAGATATTGTCAAAACTAAAATTGAGAAATTTTAATTGGTACAATTTATATATCCTATTTCAGATAGTTAGTGGTGTTGATGCATCATTCAACAAACCAACATAGGTGGGACAAGTTCATGATTAACCTCTACTAAAAGGATACTTGAAGGTCTCCCCAATGTTTACATCTATCAATTTACTATGTATTGGGTGACCTAGTTATTTATGCATGACTATTATAATTTAAGGAGGCCCTTTTTTGAGCACTGTATATTCTATGTGATGTGAACAACATAAGTCATATTACATATGTAATATGATGTGTTAACACTAAGGAATAGGTTTAATATAGCTAAGCTAAGCTAAGATAATAGATCACCTCAATAAATGGGTCACATAAATACCCCAATCTAACAATCAATGGGTTCTTTTGGTGGGCTCCCAAATCTCTATTTTTTACCCCCTCTCTATATAGGGTCCCTTATAGAGATATACTTTGGCCAAGCACTATATATATGGAAATAGTTTATATATGGTGGCCTTTATTGGTTATGATATTTAAATGAATTCTTGATATTAACATGGAGAGGAAGATGAAAATTTTGATTTGTTCATCATTCATTTAGATTTTAATCTTGTTTTGAAAATCAATGTGCATATAAAATTGACCAAAATTATAATCAATGTTTTAGAGTTTGATAAAAAGAGGTAGAAATATTTTCACATATTTTCATTACATTTAAACATTAAAGAATGTTATAAGAGAATAAAAGTGAAATAAATTAACTCATTCAAAGTAGATTGCATTCACATCTAATCTAGATTATCTAATAGATAAAAATGATAAAAGAAAGGGGAGAAATTAAAAAAAAAAATCCTACTACAATGAGGCTAAATCCATTCATCCCACTTAAAAAATCCATGAAATCTATCTCCCACCTAACCAGAGAATACACAACTACCAATGAAGATGATGTAATAATCTATGGAAAACAAAACTAGAAATAAATAAACACATTTGCCATATTTCACATGCATGAAATTAAAAATAACCATGACTTCAATTAAATTTTATATCTTTGGATACCATAATACTTAACTATTTACAATTATTAAGGTATAAATTTTCTAGGATAATGGTAGGGTAAATAAGTTGAGGGATAAATTACACTATGAAAGCCTGGAAATACAATGAAGAGAGTGATTGGATCAATACATATATGACAAGCAATAAAATCTAACCCTCTAAATGTCTCAAACCTGAAAATATATATAAAATCCCCCTCCAAAGGAGGATGTCATTTCCATTCAAAATTAGTCGAGAACACTAATGTCCATCAAAAACTTCATCCTAATTCCACTTGATACATCACATTTCACTATTATAATTTTTCTCCTATAGAATAAAGACAAAAAAGTTAGAATTTTGCAATGAAAATATCTCTAGATGAAGATGATATGAAAACACAAACATATTTTAAACCATACGTAATTTCCTAAAATTGGAGACACCATCACATATAAGATGGAAACAACTTCCTGGTGTCATAGACAGATAAAAAAATGACAAATGAGTGAGAATGTATGTTGAAAAACCATTATAGGACCAAAAATAGTTCCTAGACCTAATCAAGCTTCTGGGGGGAAACAAACATTCAATTTTTAAATTTAAAAAATTTAGTTCTAATCAGGATTTCAACTCACAATTAGAACTAGGGGAAAATTTGGTAGGTCTATATATGTAATCGATGTTTAAAATAATAATTAGTAGAGGATTTTGAATTTATGGCTCCATAGACCTAATTGGGTATGGGATCGCTAAACACATCTATTTTCAATGGCTTAGCATGTTTAGGTTATAACCAAGCTTTGAAACCCAAACAACATTACATGACTTGGGGAAGAGAGACTCACATTATACTCAGGGGTCAAACTTTGCATATATCTTTGTTTCCAATAAGAAGGGACTCAAACACCCCATCAGGGTCTCAATCCTGATTATAACTATGTAACATCAGGGAGACCTAGTAAGCTCAAAACTCATAGCAGTAGACCTAGTAAGGATCTAATTCCTACTTAACATTTTGAATAGGCCATAGAAAAAATATAACCACTAAACTACATAATCATGATTCAATATTTAATTAGTTAAAGTGAACGCATGATTAAAAGGGCAAAAACCTAATTAGAGGTCATATTTTGATTAACTTAGAAATAAATGAATGACCCACCTAGACCTAGTTGGAATTTTAAGTCCAATGAGGTCTACAAGAATTATACTTAAAAAATTAAGACCAAAATAAATTAGAAAACTCTGATGAAGACAAGAAAATGAAAAAATGAATTTTGAAGACTTATTCATGATTTAGATCCCTAATTACGTCTTGGAATCAAGAATTGTTTTAAGGAACTATAATATACCTAATTAGAGCTTTGAGCAAGATTTGAAAATATTTTCCAACTATAATAAATGCATCAAAATATCATTTTTATGCCAAGTGCAAAATATGAAACTTTCTCAGTTAAGCTTTGTTTTTAGAATGGAATAGATCTTGACAACCAATTGAGCATGAAAAATGATATGAACTCTAGGAGTGGCTCAAGAGAGCTAAACATTTTATATTTTAAAATGAAAAATGGAAGGCCAAGACTTTATGTTCATGTTGAGTGTTAAATATAGATTTTCCTTGCACAAAAATGGTGATGGTTATGGGACCTAGTTCAGAACATAAACTGATAAGATCAACCAAATAAACTTAATAAAGTTGAGACCAATTAGCCTATGAGTGAAATCAAGTGTGAATAAAAAATAAAAAAGGGGTTTTATGATTTTTGAGGAATTAGTGTGTGTTGTGTATGAAATAAAAAATGGTGACTCTGCTAGAAAATACTCCTAGGTATTTTGAAAGAATAGAAATATGTCTATGAACTTAGAATATCTGGTTGAGATAACATGGAACATGGAAGGATTCAAGATAGAAAAATAATGGAATGTCTACAAGACCAAATTTGATATTCTCATTGAATCGGTGTGGTAAATGATTTTTTACCATTTTTTAAAACATTGAAGGACTAGATACTATGGTTTTGATCATTAGGATAGTGAATTATACTTTGAGAAAACTTACCTGTAAATTACTTTGTTGTCATCCAAACATCCATATCCCCAATGAATATGTCTCTGATCCTAGTCAAGGAATTTCTCTACTTTCAGTCAGGCATCCATACTTTTGGTAGAGCTTTCCTAAATCATCAAGAAATTATATTTTTATAAAAATTGATTTCATTTATTTTATCTTTTCTTTATTTATTTTTAACATCTCAATTCTAGGTTGGGGATGATCACAGAAAATTAAAAGAAAAATTATATATTATTTTTCACCCTAGATCTTAGCCATATCATGTTCATCTAAGAAAACCCATAAACCATTAAAATGTGACTTAGGTATAGAGGATACATAACCCTTACTGATATCCTTATAACATCCTTTTTCCTAAGGCAATAGGGGAAGTTCCCTCTATTTTATCTCAGACAAATGACAATCCCAAGAGGATAAATTATTTAAGATTGATAGGAGAAAGGTAAGAAATGAGTTAGATCCCTATGGAAACATTGAAAGAGTATATTGAGATATGATTTGGACATAGACCAACATGTATAAGGATTCATAGATTTTTGAGACTAAACAAGGTAGCCTAAGCCCATAGGTATGCAGTTAAGTCCTTTAGGTCTAGTCTAGGCCTAAATCCTTAAAGGGGGTATGGAATAATTTATAACACTAGATAGACATTATAATGCATTAGAAAACCTACACGAGGAGTTATAAGTTTTTTAAAATCATCTAATTTATAAGAGATACCGCAAATAAACCATTTATTGGCTTAAGGACATAAATGTGTATGTAGAATGGAGACAAGAGCTCAATAGGTCAACTTAGAAAACTCACAATAGAATGGATACTTATCATGGGAGTTAGAGTTACTAAGATAAGTTTTTTAGGGTCTTAATATTGCATATTGTGGAATTTGTTCACAAGTTAAACTTTAGATCTTTATGAACAAATGTTAAGGGTCAGAAATACCTAAAACCCTCTAAAACCCTTACTAATGACCTAATTGGAAAGAGGAAGGAGAGGAACATATGATGGATAGAATAAAAAATAAAGTGATTGGATCCTACAGAAGACTCCTTAGGGCCACTTTCCATCAATTTGGCTTCCACCTTACTTGTATGGATAGGGTGGAAAATGGATTTTCTTGATAGTTTTTATTGTATTTTAGGTATAAAAAGGTTTTAGAGGATGAAATTAACTTTGGAAGGAATAATGGGACTTAATAAAACTCACCATGTTAATTTATCTTCTTATCTAAGTTCACAAGTGCCTCTGAATGTACCTTCATCTCAGCCAATCCAAATTGACATAGTGAACAAGCAATGACTACCAAGTGAGAAGGTGAAAACCCCAAAGTAGGAGGAATTTGAAGGTCCTACCAATGAATATATAGAAATGAGGAATGTTAAAAATTATCTTACACTCCATTTTATATAATGGTTTGGAAAACTAAAGAACTCTTTGTGCCAAGTGTGAAAGGTGAGTGAAAAGAGGGTGATTGTGACTATAATTAGTCATACCTCATGTATATAAGAATGCCAATGATTAGGGACAAAATCAATGCATTTTGGGGATTTTTTATACCCCCTTTCATATTTAAATAATATTATCTATCCCTAGTCTACTCTGAGGCACTCAAAGAGGTCCAAATGATGAAGGCAGTTTTCTAGGAGCAAGTTGAAGAGTCCTACACCACATTTTAGGAGTTTCATACTTTCAGGGACATTTTTATAAGTATAAATTACATGATATGTTACATAATACTTTATCATACATATGTAACTCCTTATATCAGCTTTAAAATTATTCTTATGACTCTTGGACTTCATTGTCTTCTCCCGTCTCTCAAATCCTATAAGTACTAGTCATTTGGCTCTTATAGACGAATTCCACACCATGTATGGTAAATATTTTTTTTTTTTACATTTTAATTTTCATTTTAATAATAAATACAATATATTATGATTTAATATACCATATTTTAAAAATGTGTGAAGTGATGTATAGCGAATAGTTATGTGATGTTCATATATCCTTATTTTTTCTCAATCCTTCCATGTTTAATGCAATTTGTTCCACTCTAGAAGGTCATATAAATTGTTTTCGAGTGTATGGGTATATTCTAAAGTGTATAAGTAGCCTTAATGTCTATAAATAATATATGGTTCACTTAACCAGTATATTCCTTATGCATATCACCTCCATATTGAAGTACTAATGTTAGAGCATTATAGGACTTTAAAACTAGTATTGTAGGTCTTTTTTATTAATGAAAGAAGTATGATGGTACTGTGGAAATAATTTTGGTGTATCACCCCATTAAATTATATTTATTTCATGCATACTTTTTTACCCTTTTTGATAAGTAATCCATAGTATAGGTGATAGCCACTTCAAGACAAATTCAAGGAGCTAGCCCTTAAACCTAGAGGTCTACTTCTGCTATAAGTAAACCCACATACCTAGAAGCACTCCTATGTTACCCAAATCTAGAGGAGGATTGAAAAACCTATTCTAGGGTGAAATATTTGATGAAAAAATACTTTTATTACACCTTTTCAAGTTATAAGTATGTGCATACTCTCTCTCCTTGAACTTTAACATCTAAGATACATAATAACATCAATAATACTATTTTGTTCCAATGGAAGTGTCTAGTGCTATAAAGTCATCTAATTTTAAAATGGAACATATAAAAATGGTTATAATAAGTGTTTCAATGTGAGTTATCTCTCAATATGATTGGTATAAATACAATATCAACCCTCATTCATTCCTCACCTAGAAATCAAACCAAAAGATCACTTAAGAAACACTCAAGTTACCAAAACCTTTCCTATTCTTCCCTATTCTAATATTGGTGAAAAGAACATCCTAGATATAGGTTTGAAGTACTAAAAGAGTAGTCATAAATTCATATTTTATAAGTTACAATTTAGGTCACTATTTTACTTGATTTAGGCATTTCATGATTCACACACAATACAACACATATGAGAGAATTACATGAGTATGAGGCCCTCTTCTTGAATATTAGATGTTTAGGTAGTTCCCATTGATAACATGTCATTATGGGTCAGCTCAACACCATGTGCCTACTAACCCATTTTCCCCCAAGGTCACATTGAATATGGAAAGCTACAGTTTTGGCATTTCGCTAGGAGTGATAGTCCATGACCCATATCTAAATGCATCAGAACAAAGGTGAAGCCAAAACCATAATTATCAAGGTAGTCACATCCTATTTAAATAGATATTACATATTGGAAACTATCATTAACAAAACTATCCTAGGATGATGTAACTATCCAAAGAGTTAGAGGTACTAGATCTAGAATCTGATAATTGATCTCAAACTATCTTTCTACATACTTTCTACTTGTACCAAATCCAAAACTATATTAGCACCAAACTAGCTAAGTGTTTTATTTTATGTCATTCTCTATGTAACATATCTATACATTCTATTAATATCCTATCTTAGTTTAATAGATTTAGCATGTGTTACATCTAAGTTTAGCACGTTAATTAGCTTGATGTAGATATGATATTCACCCTTATATCCTATCATTTCTATATCCTTAAACCTATATACATAAGTATGATTCCTTTATTTAATTAGGTTTAAATAAGTACTCATGTGATAAATTAGGTATCACTATAAAAAAAATTAAAATATTCTATCCCAATCTATTGGCATTCTATACCCCAATAAATCTTGGATCTATCATGAGGCCAGATGTGGAGTTTGAACTTTGACTAGAATAGAAGACGTGCCTGATAATCACATATTTTGGTGTGATTTTTTTCATTTTATATATGCTTTTTTATCATTTCATTTTATTTTTAACTAATTCAGATTTTTACTTTTTGATGGTGTTTTTTATTCCTCCTCCATATGGATTTGGAAAACCAATCATGGGTGTTAACAATGACTAAAAATATAAAACTTAGACTTTATAGCTAATAAAAAGAAAATAAAATGCATGGTATTTAAGATTCTTGTTTGTGTATGTTAAATATAAGTGCTATCTTGATATTGACCTTAGTGTGACCAAAGTGAAATGAATATAGGGGATAGAAGGAAAATGAACATGAAACGAATCAGTTACCTCAAATAAAAAATAAAAAATAAAAAATTATAATGTAAGAATATAAAATGATAGGTAAGTATGATTATATATCATAAGAGATAATATAAGTTTATGGAAACATGGAAAAATAGTTTGTTTAAAGGTGTTACCATAAAATAAATATAATTAATTTTAAGATTATGAATCACAACCTTTAACCATTGCATTAATTTATAAGAAGAATACTTAGTTTTAAAGATAGCTTAAGTTTTTTTAAAATTTTAAGAGGAAATCCTTGTCCTATATAAGGTCTTACACTAAAACTCATAAAATATAAACCAAAGTAGGTGAACATTTTGGAAATATTTTGTGAGGAAGGCCTAGTCTTGTCCAAGGTCCTATTCTAAAACTCATAAAAGAAAAAATAAATGAAAATAAACTTATAAAATAAAAAATTAATGATAAAATAGAAACATTAAGACTGGAAAATAAGAGATATTCATGAGCATGTTCATGTAATATCCCCAGTCTTACAATGTAACTCATGAATTTAATGAAATTAGTAAAGATAGATCAAAGGATTAATAATATGAACTAAGGCTATTGAGAGGAATGTAATGTTACATGTTAGCTATCTTTGAAGGAACCTATACTAAATATTAGTATTTAAAATATATGAAAGTGTCTAAGAAAATAAATTTTTTTGTAAATATTTATTTAATATTTGAGCATTAGTGGGTTCTTTGAAAATGTGTCCTTCATTAGTTTGTAATATATAAGTATTAGGACTAAAGATGTATTTTACTAAGTGTAATCACCTAAAATGACACTTGAGTGCTAAGAGTTCTACTTGAGACCACCTATCCCTAACCTATCCCTATACCTATCTTAGGGCATATTTTCACACTTATTTATCCTTCGTACAAGCCATAAGAATCGTTAATCATCCCTAAAATAGTACCAAACCCTCATTATTGGATATTGGCCCTTTGGGCCTAAGGTTTTACCATGTAGACACTAGTGACATAATAGGGACAATAATGCCATATGGCACTAGTGTCCTTATTTTGGTGCTACTATCCTTTCCCTCCTTATTTCACAAAGGGACATATTTTCAAATCCTAGACCTCCTAGGGTTGATGTAGACCTCTTTTAACACCTACATAAGCACCACAAAAATATATACATGACCTTTAACCCTCTAATGAATAGATGGAAGTCGGATGTAAATTAAATATAAAAACTAATAAAAATCTATGCACAATTAAGGTTTTCAATCCCTATTTTACTCTACTTTTACATACTACCATCTATAATATTCCTAAGCTCAGATTACTTAGATTTATAGTCTCAATCACATTTAAATAACTCTAGTCTATAACCATACTAGCTTCACTTACAATTTCACTAGCACTTAGGTGGGGAGAAATACATTAGGCTTGATTCCTCTTTGGATTATTATTATGTAGGTAAGTCTCATCACAATGGGGTATTGAGGATATCCATCCTACCCCACTAACAAACACACTTTAATGCTTGTCTCAATTGGAGGACCTATTAACATGGAAGATTAGGGTTTTCTCATAAAATCAATCAGAATAGGTAATCTATAGGGTTTCAAAAATCATGCACATAAGAACAAGCTTGACAGACCTAGACACAAGTACACCTAAGAGCTTAGAATAGTCCTACACAAAAGGCACTACCCCAAAAATATGGACATTAGTAGTGTTACAATCCAATTAGGTTGCTACTAACCAAGAGGTATTTTAACACTTAGATCCTATTTATGACATTGAGACTAACATTTGTCTTATTTTAAGCCCTTAGATCATCTATCTCAATAATTTTAAAGCTAAATTCTCATTTACATTATTTATTACTAATTTTAGAAAGGTCAAATTTAGTCAATTATGTAACAGCTTAGTGGTTGTATTTATTACATATATATACCCTAATTTATTATTCTCAACACTTTAAAAACATAGGATTTACCTTCTCTATGTATTAAAAGGTTAAAACATTTGGTGAGCCTAACTTATTTTAAATATTATTCAAACCCCAACCCTAGATGCTATTAGGGTTTATGTCTTTTTTTTATAGGCTCAGATATTAGTTCTAAAATATCATATCTATTTTAGTATTTACTTCTTTAAATCTTTCATAGATTAAATTTCCTTAAAGGTTCAAAATATATACAATAGTTTATTTTCCTACTCAAACTATAATGGTATAATTTAACAACCGATTTGATGCAACTAATAAGAGACAATTGCAAGATTTTATTTCAAAATATTTATTTATGGAAGATAATCTTATCAATATTATCCAAAAAGAACTTCAAAATTCTAATAATGGTCAATATTTTAATCCCAAAGATAACAATATTATTACACCTAATTTGGGGCTAACTCAGTTTTGTACAATAACAAATTTTAACTCGACAACATTTAGTGGTAACTGCACCTACTATGGATAGTTCCTCCTCTTTAGATATATAATCCCTTATGCATGAGGTTCATTCTCTATAGGTTAAGGTGTTACATCTTGAGTAGGGAGTTACTAAGCCATCATATTCTTTAGATTCTCTTGTTCTTTTACATACACCTTTAGCACATCACATAGAAACAATTCCTTTTCCATGAAGATTCATGGAACCTAAGCTTACATTGTATGATGGTAAGGGTGACCTAAAGCACCATGCTGATCTTTCCACATAGAATGTTGGGATTTTGTCTAATGATTGACTCCTCACTAAGTTGTTCACATGTAGTCTAAAGGACTATGACTTATAGTAGTTTTATGATCTATTATACTAGTATATCACTAAATTCAATCCATTGGTAGATATATTTTTAACACACTTATCAATAAACATCACTGATAAAATATCATATTCTCAAGTAGCACAATTGAAACAAAAAATAAAAGAGCTATTTTAGAATATGTCTTATGATATAAGATTATACTAGTTAAGTTGAAAATCATCATTATAGATAGAGAGATATAGGACATATTCAAACAAAGCCTACTACCAACATTACATGAAGCTATCTTGTTCAAGAATATTCCAACCTTCACATATGTATATCACATAGTGAAAGAAATAGAAGTCAAGATTCTCTCTATGGGCAAACTAAAATATACAAGTGAATCATAATCAACTACTAAGAGTTATATTAAGCCTCCATACAAGGTAAGTGCCATTAAAAATAAGATTTATCCAAAGACCATAATTATCATAACTTTAGATCCATCCCCTTACCTATTTTATTATCTCCTCCATATAAAGCTTTCACCAACCTTCCAGAATCACCAGCGTGTGTTTTACAACAATTCCTGGAATGTAATGTCATATCTCTCCCTCCCATAAAATAGGATGATATATCATTACCTCTTCCAAATAACTATGATTTAAATGTATTATATACATATCATATTGCATCAGGCCATACAACAAATTGATGCATTATTTTGAGACATAAGATACATGATTTGATAGAGGGTAGCATTATTGATGTGGGCATACCCATAGGGGTAACAAAAGTTCAACAAACAAAAGATAAGGCATTGAAAATATTATCAAATTTATTTCTAAACCATACATCAAATGAGGTAAATACACTTCAGGTATTTACTACACATATCAGTATATCAACTACTAACATCATATCACAATACTATAGAGGATGCACACTTACTACATGATATCATTGGTGTGTACCATGCTACAATTCTAGCTAGAACATTCATCAATTTCTTAAAGAAGGATATTATTGATGATGATTTATTTTTATATGCACTCTTTGTATGAGACTACATAGATCATCATCCTATTCAAAGTGTTGTGGTTGATAATGGGTTAGGTATTAATATTTTTAATATCACACTTCTATAGCATTTGGGGTATTTAGAGTAGGATATATCTCTTATAGACATAATTATTTTTAGTTTTAGTGGCCATGTTCAAACCTCCATTAGGGAGATTTTATTTTTAATATAGGTTTGACTAGCACATGTGGAAACTAAATTATTAGTACTACATAGTGTTGACACATTTGACATGTTATTGGGTAGGTCATGGATATAGTAGTTGTGAGGCATCCCATCCACTTGTACATATGCCTTAAATATATACATATAAATTAAGTGATCACATCTAAGAGTATTTCATATGACTATTTTCTACCTATGGCATAAGAAGTTATACCACTATTACCAATTACAACATAGTTACTAGTTACAACTTTGAACATAATTCCTATTATTACACCACAATGTTTAGTGGAGTCACCAGTGTAGGTGAGGTTTGTTCCTATAGTGTTATCACATATGCATGATCTCCCATAGAGACCATTATTAAAGATACCCCTATGTCAGAGACTAGTATTATTTATTTATTAGGGTTCTTAGCATTAGGTACTTATACCATATATAAGATCTTATACCAAATGGGTCCTTAAGACCCCTACAATTCATATGACACCATAATTAATTTCATGTATTCCTAGCACCAATTAATATGTATTACCATATATTGATCACTTAGTACATTAGGTTATAGGACTACAATTACCTTTTCATATAACATGCACAATCACTTTTCCTTGTTTCACATAGGCCACATTGATATTGAGTCTCCCATGAGACTCATTAGTTAGTATTTTTCCTCCCTTCTTGTACATAATTTCCTTATTCCTTTCTCCTTTCATATAATTTAATTTCATGTTACTTATACACAGATTATATCTACTACTACTACTACTACTACTACTACTACTACTACTACTACTACTACTACTAATAATAATAATAATAATAATAATAATAATAATAATAATAATAATAATAAAATATTTAAAAAACACAAAAACATTTAAATATTTACTCATAAAATATAAATTCATAGATTTTATTCATTACCATGTTTACATTTCTTAGATTTGATAGACACTATGTATGCAAGCTATCTTAGTATAGTAATTTTTATCATACATACATGTTTCACTTATTCTTGTTGAGTGATTATAGATTGCTTATAGGACTTAGGTCCAATACACTGATCCATATTTTCTATTATTTACCCACTATGGGCATATACATAGTTATACAGGTTCTTCATTTGACACATTTACCAATATGGGCCCACACCCTATATATAGTTTAGATTACCAGGTTACATATTTATAATGTATACATCATAGATTTAGTATTATTATATCTTGATAGTAATCATCCTACACTTAATCATATTTTTTTCTAGTTATTAATACTTTAGATTCATCATATGTACCTCTTAGGTCTTATAAAAAATTGTATTACATGTTCATGCATACTTTCATTTCTATATTTCCTAGTTTAGACTTGATTGTATCTTTATGCTTCTTCTATTTAAGGGCATTTGAATATGCCATAGCTCTTTAGATCTATGCCATTTCTTTTCATAATATGTATCCTTTGGACATGTGCTCATGTCCTCACGTGTGCCTTTGTGATTGTGTATGTGGAAATTTGAACATGTCCTTCAATGTGGAGCTAAGATAACATGCTTGTTTTTTGTGTATGTGTACATTTGAACATGTCCTTGTATGTATTTATTTATAATATTTAGTGACATGTGACCATGTCCCTTGTATTACATCCCCTTGGCCTACTTTTCATGCCTCATGTGTGTTGTATGTATGCTTTATTGTATGCTTCATGGGCATGACACTTTTCTCTTTCTTGTTACACACTCAAATTTTAAATTCCATGAGGGCACTCATGCATCCGCCCTTCCTACTTGTGTGTCATGATGGACATCATGCCCCATCACCCTTGGTAGATACATAGTTATTAATCAGATTTATTGTTATATACATTGTTATATCTATCTTGATAGCCTTGTGAATTCTAGACATAACATACATTGCACATTATAAATTCATGCCCATATTATCTTGCATTCTGATGTTATATATGCACAGTATATTATATTATTATGTAGATACCATATATACTCTAGCTAATGCACATTTTATAGAAATTTTTATTTTAAGTACAGTTCTTGTACAAGCTCAACAAATCACCTCAAAATAAGGGGTACTCAAATGGGTTTGTCATAGAGATTAGGCTATCAAAATGTATTTAGATTATAATTTTCAGCATACATACTCAGATTATAGAAATTAGACTTAGGTAAACAAAGTGGGAAGCAATGATAAAGAGATTAGTATAGTTGTATGGAAATTAGAGTAGTTAAACATTAGCACCCAAAATAAGACACTAACACCACATGTAACTATTGTCTAAGATATGGAACTAATTTCCAGTATCCCTAGTTTGATAAAATTCTAGACTGGATAGAAAATTATAGTAAGTATAGTCTAGTTTTGCATAGGTTAATTATAGATTTACTAATTTAGATTAGATTAATAATAGTTTCACTTAGATTCATACCAATTTACTCAAATTTGGGGCATCATGTGTGACATGACCATTCCCATTTTTAGTTCAAATACTCAAATATATATTATTAAAACTCATTCTAGAATCCATATTCTCAAATATATGATTTGGGGGCAAGTGCATGGTGTATTTTTTTTATATTCTCACTTGCACATCATTTGATTAGATGGAATGACACACTCCATGTCATTCTCTATGTTGTATACATTAGGCATCATATTCCAGGTTTCACACTAGATTCATGATTTAATCCATCTATGGTGTTTGACATCACAAGTGGATTAGATATGACTAATATACCCGAGTGGCTATAGAGTGACATCTCCAGTTAGATATATCTAGTTAGACATCTCCAATTAGACATTTATAGATAGACATTTCTAGTACATCTCATAGTTTTAGTTTGAGATACATCTAATACACATGGATAGGTAATTATGGAGTCATATTCAAATTGAGTTCTTGAGCCACCTACATGAGAGGGTTGGACACACCATCAGTCCAATCTAAGTTTTTCATAGGGCATGATCCACCAAGTTAGGGTGGGAAATGAGGGATTCAAAACCATAATGAGTTCTTGAGCCATCTACACATGAGGATTGATATGGTTGTCATCTTAGTCTAAGATATTCACTGATTGAATCAGTATCTACACACATAAACACATGTTATCACTATGTTTATGTATTGATTCACATATCTAGTGAGGTGTATTCATTCCTTCCCTCTCTTTACTCAGTTTTATCTCTACTTTTGATATTTATTTAGTAAGGACTGATCTATACATGTTTCACTTGTAGGAAATGTAATGAAGCATGCTTCACATACTTAGATCCAAACTCATGGGCTTCACTTCTTAAGTAAGCTTAGGCACTCTTATTTTTATTTTATCCTAGTCATTTTACTTTGTTGAATTTATAAAATAAAGGAGGGGGAGGAAAATAATCACCTAAAAATGACACTTGAGCACTAAGAGTGCTATTTGAGACCACCTATCCCTAACTTAGACCTAGACCTATCTTAGGGCCTATTTTCACACTTATTTAGCCTTCATGTGGGCCATAGTAATCCATAGTCATCCCTAAAACAATCTCAAACCCTCATTCTTGTATCCTATCCCTTCATGCCTTAGGTTGTTCTACTTAGACACTAGCACCATAATAGGTAAAATAGTGCCACATGGTACTAGTGTCCCAATTTTTGTGCTACTATCATTTCTCTCATTTTTCCATTAATAAATATCTTTTCAAATAGTAGACCTCATAGGGTTAACCTAGATATCTTTTAACACCCACACAAGTACCATAATAGTACATATACATGAATTTTATCCCTTTAACCACTAGATTGAAATCAAACGCAAATTATATATAAAAAATTAGAAAACATTTTTCATAATTAAGGTTATTAATCCCTAAAATACTCTACTTCTACATACTACCATCTACAACAGTCCTAAGCGCATATTACTCAGATTTCTAATCTCAATCACATTTAAAGCACTCATGTCTACAATCATATTATCTTTAATTACCATTGCACCAAAATTTAGGTTGGGATAACTACATTGAATTTTATCTCTCTTTATAGTATTGGTATGTAGGCAAATATCATCACAATGGGGTATTGAGGATGTCTATCCTACCCCACTAACAAACACACTTTACTTCTTGTATCAACCAAATGCTCTATAAATATGGAGGATTATGGTTTTCTCATAAAATTAGTCAAAATAGGTCATCTATAGGGTTTCATAACTCATGTACATAGGAACAAGTTTGATAGACCTAGACACAAGTACACTAATAAGAAGCTCAAAATACTACTGCATAGAGGTACTACCAAAATAGAGACACTAGTGCTATATTGTACTACTATCCAATTAGGGAGATACTATCTAGGATGGTTATTTAAACTTGGATCCTATTTTAAAGACTAAAACTAGCCTCTACCTTAGTTTTCAACCTCCAAATCATTTGTCTCAATCATTTTCTAGCTAAGTTCTCATTTACATTATTTATTTCTATTTTTAGGAAGGTCAAATTTAGTAAATTCTATAATAGATTATTGGTTATATTTATCTCTTATTTATGACCTTATTTACTGTAATCATCCATTTAAAAACATAGGATTTACCTTATCTAATTCTTGAAAGGTTAAAACACTAAGGACCTTAGCATTTTAAGCATATTTACATTTTTTGCCATGTATAATCTAGTTGAAGGACTAGATCATCAACATTAAAAGTTTATAGTTTGACCTTTTTATTGTTTTGTTTATAAATGTGAGCTTTATATTGGTGATTATGTTGTAAAGAAACCATATGTGCTCCTATAGGAAATCTAAAGCATGGACACATGCCTCATGTAATTCCTCATCAAGATTTATACCAAAAAGAGAAAGACATAAGGATAGGAGATCAACTTCTAAAGTTAAGAATAACTCAAACCCATACACTAATAAAAATGATATTTCCTTAGTATTAGTGCATATGCTAGTGTGATAATCCCAAAATTCAAGGTAAATATGGAAATGCCAAATAGTACGTGATTCTCTAATAGTTTCTTTCAAGATTTTGTTCAAAATTTTATTAGTGGTTTCTACTTGGACATTGCATTGAGGATGGTAAGGTGTTAATAATATATGTGTAATTTTGAATTTTGCACATGTTTATTTCATATCTTTATTTTTAAAGTTACACCATTGTTAGAAATGACGGTATGATGAACTAAAAAATGACAAATGATTTGATTAAGAATGAATTTATAAATGGTAATACTAATAACATTGACAAGAGGTATAGATTACACCCATTTTGTAAAATATTTAGTGGTAATGATAATGAATACATTACTATCTTGTGATCCAACTAATTTTTTAATGAGATATAATCCCCACATAGAGAATGGATAAGCAAACTCCATAGTTTGGAGTTCATCTAGAACATAGTGGATAATACCACCATGAAGTTGACAAAGATTACACTTTTTTGTGAAATCAATTTTATTTTTTTCAAGAGTATGCCAAAATTAACCCATACATAGGCATTTATCAATTGTAGCATGACTGATACAATGACCACCATATATTCCCCAAGTGCTTGTTCAAGGAGAGTATGAACTTCTTTTGGTATTAAATAATGTAGTAAAGTTCCTTTAGTATTATGATAATAGAGAGATTTGTATCAAAGTACATATTTGAATACTTGTTTATAAATTCAAGGTTTCTCATGAGAATATAATCTTATAAGTTAAGTTTGATGCTCAATTAATTGAATTATATTTTTGTAAAATGGGATATGGGTACATACACAGAGTTGGGCGACAATTCCATAGAAATTTCCCATAATGCAATTGTGTTATTCACATAGTGCGATTGAATTATTGAAATTATGACTCAATAATTACTAAGCCATAATGAAATTGATTTAATTCATAACATAATCACTTTAATAGATAACATGGTCACATTATTATAAAAGCAATTACATGATCATGTTCCTATTGTTTTACATAAAAAATTATTTGAACATGTACATGAAGCCAATCTTGGCTAATACATAATGTAATTGTGATATTATGAAAATAATAATGTGATAAAATTCTTGATATTTTTCACATAAAAGCATGTGAAAATGCACATGAATCTAATCTTGACTTGAAGCTTATATTTACTGTAAATGTTAAATATAATTTCAATTTATTTCAGTAAATATAATAAATTAGGGTCACTTTGCTTTTGATAGATTTACTCTCATAGTTATATGCCTTACGATGTGTAAAATAATTTATCAAAATATAATATAATTAGTACTTAAGAATTTTTAAGGTTTATGTATTAAACTTAGGGATTTTAGGGAATAAATTTTGTATTTGATGTCGATTTTTGGTAAACATATAGTCATTTTTTAGTTTTTTGTGCCTTCCAGATTGCTTCCTAGTATTTATAAGAGTTTTAGATTTGTCAAAATTGATGTTTGTAAACTATTCACTTTAAAATTGATCAATGGTGGTGTGATTAGGGTAGCATAGGTAACATTAATGACCTACACACATCAAACAAACACCTTGTGTAAATTTCAATTATTCATCATCCCTCCCTCATCCCTAATCACTTCTTACTCATCCCTCATCACCCCTAACCACTCTCTTCTCATTACTCATTGTACCTAATCACTCCCTCATTGACCCTTACTATTCCTCATCATCTCTAATCACTCCCTCATCATTATTGATTACTCCCTCATTAACCCTCACTATCCTTCATCATCCCTAATCTCTCATTCCTTATCCATCATCATCTATAATCACTCCCTCATTGACCCTTACCATCCCTCATCATATTTAATCACTTCCTCATAATCCATAATCATTCCCTCATCATCCCTACTCATCACTTCTTCATCCCTGACCATTCCATCCTCATCCCTAATCATCCTTAATCACTTTGTTATTAAACATCACAATTCATCATCATTTATAAATACTCTCTCATTTTATTAATCACTCCCTAATTTAACTTCACCATCCATCACCATCCCTAATCAATGCTTCATCATACCTCATCATCTCTAATCACTCCTTCCTTATCCCTTATCTCCCTTAATCACTCCCTCATTAACCCTCACCATCCCTCATCATCCCTAATAACTCCCTCATCATCTCTATTCAATTCTTGCTCATCCCTCCTCGTCCATAATCACTTCATCCAACACCTTTATGGTGCTATTTTGTTGGGGTTTAACAATGCTAGGATTTACAAGAGGAGAGTTTAGTTCTAGCATAAAATATAAGACATAATTATCAAAATGATTTGGAGGCAAATTTGAAACATAAATATTTAGCACCTATGAAAAAATATGGGCCTATTAGAAATGATGAAATTTTACAATTAAAGATATATCAGAAAAAGAGAATCAAGTAAAACCACCATAGCATAAAATATAAGACATAATTATCAAAATGATTTGGAGGAAAATTTGAAACATAAATATTTAGCACCTATGAAAAAATATGGGCCTATTAGAAATGATGTAATTTTATAAATAAAGATCTATTAGAAAAAGAGAATCAAGTAAAACCACCATAATAGCAAAAATGGGTAGTGAATTTGAGGATCACCAAGCTATGTGATTTCTTGAAACCAATCAATTATTTTTCATATGAGGAAATTTTATGATCTAACTAATTACATTCAAGACCTTATATTTGTATGTCTATTGATTGAGTAATCATACCAAAGAGTGGAAAATAATTTTCAAATGATTTTAATAAGTAGTCCAAGATTGGAAAGTGGTCCTTAATTCATAACTTCAATATTCAATCCAACGAAGAGTGTTGCACTATTATCTCTCTACTTGCATAAATCAAGAAGTGGGTACAAATTACCTAGCACTATAAAAAGGTAAGTGTATAATATATTATGAACCCAATGATATGGTAAGTACTAAAATTATTTCTACTTCCCTCAATAATAAGTTATATGAGTTAAAAATATTGTTTCATTAACAAATATATATCAATGGTGAGCCAATACACTTCATCATGTCTAATGGAAGTCACAAGAATTTAATTTATCCCAAATCATATTTTAAAAAATTTAATTTGAAATTGATGCATCATCCATAACCTTATGCTACTGTATGGTCTAGTGTAGGTCTTGAGAAATGGACCACCTAGTAGTGTCACATGGTGTATAAAATCAAAAATTTTAAAGATGCAATCATTTGTGACATCTCACCATTAGAGGTGTGTGATGTTTTACATGTCATCAACCATATATTTACTATTGACATGTATTATATGAATCAAATCCTTGAAATTTTGTGATATATTTTAATTATCTAAAATACTATATATGGTAATCAGTTCATAAGCTTTCAATTATTAGTTCTAGGAAGTGCAAGAATATTATCAATTCTAGTAATAAGTATACTCTTAATGGTAATAAGTAAATGTAATAACATCCTAATGCACCATCTAATAGTTTGGTTTTTTAAAACATAATAAAGATAAAATAATTGAACCATAAACTAGATAAATATAAGGATATCTTTTAGTCACCTAAATAAGTGCCTGAACTGTACACTAAATAATACTATTGATTTGATCCCTTAACTACCTCCACATCAAACATATTTATATAACACATAATTTCTAGATAATGAATATATCAATCGGTAGATACATGAAATCATGGATAATGGACACATCATGCCCAAATCATTGCCTTTTAGAAGCCCAATTATGCTTGCACCAAAGAAGGATGGGGCATGAGGTTGTGAATCAATTAAAAAAATATTAAAAATATTAAAGTGAAGAACTATTATCCTCATCTAAATATTAACTCATTTTTCTTCCATATCCATGGTGTAAAATTCTTTTCCAAAATTAAGATTGAGTTTGGGTATCATAATATTCATGTTGAACCTCTAGACATTTGAAATATAGTCTTAAAAACAAAGGAAGAATTGATTTAATAGTTGGTTATGACTTTTAGGTTAACTCATGTATCAAATTCATTCATTGATATGTTGAAAGACATCCTCAATCCCTTTAATTATGTCATTTTTTTAATCTACCTTGATGACATCCTAATCTTTAAAAAACATGGGATGAACCTCTACATCATGTTGAACTAGTATTTCACATTTTGTAGAAATATATTTTTTATTATAACATGAATAAATGTTCATTTTTTATGCAAGAGATAAAATATTTGGGATACATTACACATAAGGAGTGCATGTGTGAACTTTATCAAGATTTAAGTCATACAAGAGATTTGTGTTTAATTTTTATCCTTTAAACCAAGCTACCAAAGGTGGAACTGAATAAAGTTTCATCTAGTCAGCTGCATAATAAAGATAATTCATTAAACTATAATCTAGACTCTACTTTGTGTTATTACTTATGTTACTTGACTATAAATTTATAAGTGTAGACACTGAAATCGTGTCTAACCCTTGGTCATCCTCCTCCTTGGTCCATTCCTAACCTATTCCTAAACCATGCACTTACTAATTTAAAAATAATAATTTATTATTAATATCTTCCCCTTTAACACATCACCTATAACACCTCGTCTGACACCTCGCCTTGGACTAATTCCCACCCTATGAGTCACCCAAGACTTATTCTTATTCCTTTCTAACCGCCTAACCAACTCTCATGCGTATTTAGCCCAATCTTTGACAATTCTCCAATGGATCGTGCACTTGGCGGATGGAGAACCGGCTTGGTGGCTCTTTTACTCGCTCTCCACCTGTCGACGTCAGTCAAATGTTGGTCGACGTTGGTGGGATCACCGACGTCAGTTTTACTTAAACCAAAATTCTAACCTCTGGTGAAGTTAATCACAAATTGTTAATCTCTAGAGCTAATCATGAATCTCAAATCCTCTTCTGGCGAAACAAAGTTCTCATGCTTTTGCTTTTTAGTGTTCTGGCTTCTTGTTTTCTTATAGGGATCAGCATTCTTGACATCATTTTTTAGGCACTGAGGTCTTGCATTAGATATTCTGCATAGGGATTGCAAATATCTCCATCACCAGCGATAATGGAAACACAGCTTCTTTACCTTTGTCAACTCGTGTCACAGTTAAGCATTTGTACTATTTTTTATTTCAGTGTCATTTCAAATATATTAGCATTCTGTCTACTATCTATTCCAAGCATCCTTGACACAACCTTCCATGTTCTTCCCAGAGAGGCTAAAAAGCCTTCTCTCACCCTTATTCTCATTTTTTGCCTTTGACACCTATTTAGTCTCTCTTTAAGACAATACCCTCCCTCCAATCAACTCAGCACAAGCTATCAGAGACCTACAGACCCTCTTAAGGTCATTTTGATCAACCTAACTAAATTGCTTCCCGAAAAGGCTAAAAGGCCTTTTTCCTACCCCTTACCCCTTTTTCTGACAACATACCCTCTACCTTAGTTCTTATTAAAGATTCCATCTACTGTTTTACCATCCCACACAGACCCTCAGACCCTCAGATGAAGCCTCAATCCATTTTGCAGACCAAGACCAGCCCTGTAACTCGTCCCTGACTATTGCCCCAACCGACCTTGTCCATTTCCCCTACCGATGTCGGTAGTCTAACCAACGCCGATGACCTTCCTGACTGACACTGGCAATATCACCGACATCGGTGACTGTGCAAAGCAGATCATAGATTATCAGGAACGCATTTGCTTTCAGTTCTTTCTTTTTAGTCTTTTATTATTTCTCATTTTTGTCTCTATCATATTCTGTTTTAACAGTGGATTGTCATCCTCCAAGAAGCCTTAGTGCTTCTAGGACCAAGCTTTTGCTTGGCAATCCACCCTTTTGTCAGCTAATGTTTTTTGTGTTTCAGTGTCTATCTCTTTTAGGTGTCATCCTCCACAACCAAAGAGGAGTTCTCACTATCATCTAAATTCTGGTGTGCAAAACTATATCCAGGTACATACAAGCATTAGACCTTTTCTCTTAGTTTCTCATTTCCCTTTCTTGAATGTGAAAAGCGAATCTAGCATAGAAACATTCTGGCACGCCTGGTGGGATCCTTAGGGCCTTCCTTGGGTTCCTTTCCTTCTTTTTTCATTTAGGTGCATTAGGTTTCTCCCTCTTCACCTCTTTCTTCTCTTCTAAAA
Source organism: Torreya grandis (assembly GCA_037957365.1). Taxonomy (NCBI): domain Eukaryota; kingdom Viridiplantae; phylum Streptophyta; class Pinopsida; order Cupressales; family Taxaceae; genus Torreya; species Torreya grandis. The sequence continues at coordinate 786,248 of JARHVA010005656.1, read as the reverse complement.
GACATCATAAGCAGGAATAAAAAGAACTTTTCTTTCTTTTCTTGCATTTCTAGACTAGTCAAAAATCATATTCTTCAACCCTTTCTCAACTTATTTTCATTCCAACTTAACATTTCGACTTGGGGCTTAAAATACATTGCATTCCATTTCTGCTTGCTTGCATTTCTTACTCCACACTTAGTAATTAATAAAAGCATATTGAATTAATTGTAGATCACTTGATGTTACACAACCAAACCACTTGCACCAAATCAAACATCAAACTCACCTGAGACAAGGCCCGACTAGGATTTCATCACCCAGCGGATACCTTACCCGTCCCGACAATCCTACTTGGATTTCACCACCAAGGGGAAAGCCCACTCTGTTCTCTGGCAGAGTCTAATCTATAGGGGAAGTATATTTTGGCTAAGCGAGACCAGCTTACCACTGGGATCGTGAAGTGAGGGGAGCTTGCTCCTTAGCACCAGGCCAAGTACGGAACCTAACACAAACTTTTGAGCACCTAAACAAACCTAAAACCATCTTTAGACTACTTCTTCTAGGACCCGTCTCATAAACCAAACTTCCTAAACACTTTCTAAGGCATAAGCCAACACGATCCTAATAAAATTATTCCTAGGGATTTAACATTTAGGATCTACCTATCTTCATCTTATTTTCTATTTTTATCTGGTTTTTTGAGCTAGTAAGGACGTTTTCTTCTTTGTTTCCAAAAACTTTTAAATTTTTTGAGTTTCTGGAAAACACAGTAACCGACATCAGTTTTATAACCGATGTCGGCAACTTTTCTCCACCGGCATCGGTTATCTGACCGACATTGGTGGCCTTATTCACCGATATCGGTTCTTGTATTGACATCAGTCACTGTCCAATCTTTTTTCCCCAAAAATATCAAGTTTAAAATCCAACTTTCTTGCTGTCTAAACACCCATTTTGAGTTTCTAAAACTAAAAAAACATAGTTTTATGAAACTGACCCTTTCTTACCTTGAATGGTTTTGACACAGTCAAACCAAGGCTCTTCTTGACCATGCTAGGCAACAACTGCTTCCACCTTCACCATCCATAACCAGTCCTATAATGGAGTTCCAATCGGAGACTGAAAGAACTCCTATTCACCCAACCCCACCCCAGACTCCTATTATCCCAAGAGGGGACCAAGATTTCGCATGATTCTTGGACCTCAACGTCAAAGCCTTGCAGCACTATCTCGCGCATAGCTAAATGCGAGACTCCCTAGGCAACCCAATCTATGGGATGCTGACTTCCTTAGTCGAGACAATGATCACATCAATAGTATCTACAATTCAACCTATAGACAATCAAGCCAACACCTCAACTAATAACCTAACCATGTCCTACCTTCAAAATTTAGCCTCTCCTTCTAAACCTACCTCCATGGGGGTTCCGGTACCCCCTCAACCTCAAACTACTCAACCAAATCCTACACCTTTCCAAAACCTAGTGGTCTCTATCTCCCCTACTCTTGCACCTATCAACACAAGAGTAACTGCCTACCCTTCAACAAGTGTGTCCACTCCTCAACCATCTTTGATAGCCCCTATCCAACTTGTGCCTACCAACCCCATAACACAAGTGCCCTTGGCTTCAACTTTCACCCCAATAACTAGCTACCCATATGTTGCGTCTATGCAACCAACCACATCATATGCCTCTCTCAATATCTTTCAAGTGCCTTATAATCTAGGGGGTGCTCCACCCGCCAATCCGTCATCAAATATCATCAAAATGCTGATGGACAAGATGTCTAGCCTAGAGACCTCCATTTTTGGCTCACGTAATGCTCTCTCATATGAGCAAATTTTCAATGAGCCCATTCATCTTTCTATCTTGATTAGGCCATATCCCAGCCAGTGGGAACTTCCTAAATTTTCTTGCTTTCAAAGCAAGGAAGACCCATAATAGCACTTACAAGCATTCAGACATGCCTATTACCTTATTGCCCATGATGATGCATTGCTCTTACGCATGTTTCCTATGTCTCTCTCTGGTGCTATGCTTGAATGGTACAGCTCTCTTGCCAGCCATTCCCTCTTCACATTTACACAGTTGGCCCAGCTCTTTCTTGATCACTTCTCCATCAACATCACCAAGAAGGTCTCGATCACAGACCTCTATTCTATCTGCCAATTTGAGGATGAATCCATAGCTGACTTCATTGCTCGCTAGAGAGGCCTCATCAATCAAATCTCCTTTTCCTTACCCCAACCCGAACTTATTGAACTTTTCTCCCGAGCCTGCGCCAAACATATTTCTTCCACCTTACGGGTTCAGACCTTCCACACCTTCGACAAAGCCTTCACGATGGCCCATAAACTTGAATTACGTGCCATCGAGGAGAATAAAGTCAAGTTTCAGAGCAAGAATCCCAACTCTAAGATCAATGACTCCTCTTCTTCTAAACCTTCATCATCTAATCCTAAGTCTAAAGCTTTAGCTAACGCTGTGGTCATTAGACCTTCATCCTCTTCAACCAATCAGCCTGAGCCATCCACATCTCAGAGCGCCACCTGCCAATTCCAGTAGAGATACGTACAATGACAATATACTCCTCTTGGAGAATCATACGCATCTGTGCTAGAAAAACTTGTTAGATAAGGGGTTCTCAATCTCCCCCAGATCTAACCACCTCCACAATTTGATCCCTCACGCGCCATCCCTGCGTGGTATAGGGAAAATGACTTCTGCAATTACCATCATGTCAAAGGTCATGACACGGGTAATTGTAAGACCTTTAAAAACATAATCCAAGACATGCTTGGAAAGGGTGACCTCGTCTTAGATAATCCCAATGTACCTCCTAATCAGGGCATCGACATCTTCAAGCAACCATTCCCCAATCATCCACCGACCCAAAATAATGTCCAAACCTTGATTGACAACACTCATGAACACAATATTCAAATAGTCAATACAGTCTCGCCCTTCATCCCCGACCAACCTCAAGAGGTTAGTCCATCTATCAGTCCATCGCGTGTGGATGAACCTCTTTCCCCAGTTAGTTCTTCATCAACCTCTCTCATCTTGGAGGATGCCTCAACCTTACCAGCACCACCAGTCTCACCATCCTCCTTCCTGCTGCTTATGAAGGACCCAACCCTTCTTACTCCTTGACCGCAAGTGGAGGGCACCATCATCCCTACCCTTTACCTACTTGAGGAGCCACGTTCTCCAATTCCTTCTCTACCAAGAGAAGAACTTAACTCTCCATCTTCTTCGACCAACGACAATCCAGTTATAACTCCTACACACCTTGGGTCTGAGACTACTACCACACCTAACACATTTTTAGCCCCGCAACCACTCACATCTTCTGAAGGACCGAAGTCTCATCCTACAACTTCCCAACCATTCTCTCGATTAGTAGAGAAATTAGGACTTCTCCAACCAATGAAAGTGGAACATCAAGCATTATGGGAGCAACTCAAAGCTCCTCATCTTACTCAGCCTATCTCATCTCATGCCGCTAACTCTCTTGTGACAAAATCCCCCAAAGTCTTTGACACGAATCAGACGTTCACTTCTAAACCTTTGAAACATCAACAATTCATATCAGAACACAAACCCTCATCTACCCCATCTAAATAGATCAAGTCACTCAGCGTTCGCCCTGTCTCTACCCTCACTCACCCGTAAGTGAAGGTGGACTTAGACCAGAGCTTGACCAATAGTAGTCTTCCAACTAAGTCAAAAAAGACTGCCAGACCATAGAAGCAAACCCCTCCTCCACCGTCAACATTACCCTCCATTTTAGGCCCTCATCCTTCTACCCTAATCAGAGTGCTCCCTACTCTGACCCTTAACCAAAACAAATTACCTCGATTACTTCCTTTGCCGACCACAAGTCTACCCCCTCTCAAAAATTTGGCACCTCTCACGAAGAAAGTGTCGTCTTCACATGTGGCCGCACCACCAACCCAAAAGGTGGTACAGAAGCCTTCTTCAACACCTCCCAAGCAAAAGTCACCAGCGTGTCATGCATCAACAAGCACAGACCCCTTAGTAGGTTCATACACTTTGATATTATGCCAACTTTTGTAGACTTCTAGCATAACCCTTCCATCTATTAAGCCATTCCAACCCCTCAGGTCAAAACCTTCCTGGTTCGACGATATGAAGATTTGCTTATATCATCGTACGCTAGGACATGATACCAAGAATTGCTATGCCCTCAAAGTAGTCATTCACCAATACATGGAGAAAGACACTCTTCTTCTTGAGGACACTGTCAACAGACATTCGACACCATCCCATATCCCTTAAACCTCTTCATCGACTATGACCCCTCCACCTCCTTCACCTCCTCTCTTTGAAATTAATGCCATCCACATAGCCACTAGGTCACAAAAGGATAAGGCAAAAGAAAAAGCTGCTATTCCTTGGACCTATCCTTTTGTCCAGTTACCTCAACCACCAAAACCCAAGATTTCCATCTTAGGTGCATCCCAACCCTCTTCTTCAGAGGCAATCAAAGACTCTATGATAAAACAACTTCACCAAATGCTTGTGAAGATGACCTTATCCAAAGCTCCCCCCAGCATCGTCAAGCTCTAATCAAAGCCTTACAGGCAGCGGAGGTCCAACTTGAAGACCCTAAATCACTAGCTACCCTAGTCCATTCTTTATCCCCCGTCGCCTCTATCACTTTCAGTGATTCTAAAATTCCTACCTCTACCTTGGAAGATCAAGACGCTGCTCTTTTCATCACAGCCTACATTGATCGAACTCACATTAAGCAAGTTATGATTGATGGGGGAACCAACATTAATATCATTTCTACCCAGGCCTTTGATCAATTGGCTCTTCCCAAGAATTCCGTATCAAAAACTGATGCAATCCTTAGATCCTTTAATGACACTACCGCTAACACTATTGGCACTGTTGTCTTCCATATTCGCATTGGTTCGCACACAATCCCAGAGCTCTTCTACATCATTAAGGGAGAATTCCAATATAACATGCTATTAAGACAACCCTTGGTCTGCACCATGGCTTGCATCCCTTCAACACTTCACCATTGTGTCAAATTTGAACACGACAGACAAGTCCATGTCATTCCTACCGACCCATCCCCTTTTAAGACTTGTAACACAACCTATCGACCAAATGACATTCTTATTCCTCTCAAGGCACCAACCCAAACATTGTCTCCATCTACAAAAGCGTTAACTAGTATGCAAACAACGGTTGCCATCACATCACCTTCTTGAGTGAGAACCAAGGACCCCATGGACGATATCTTCCAAAGACTTTCACTTGGGGAATATCACTTACTTACTCTAGACATGTTCTAGACTCCTCAAGAGTATGGACAGCTTCATCAAAATCCAAGCTATGACCATCAGATCAGAATGGTCATTCCTTATGGTCCTCCTAGCCTTCAAACCAATCTCGTCTATGGGGGGTTGGATCAAGCTCCTACTGATGGGAATCTTTCCTCCTCACCTCAAGTATTCACATCTAATTTCTCCTTTCTTGGCAACCCCACCTTTACATGTACCTACCTTTATAGGTGTGCATGGAAGGGTTTTGGCTTTAGGTTATACGAACAAGGCTCCCATCAGCCTATTGAACCACCCAATGACGATAATGCCAAGAAACAATATGGATTGGGTTTCCAAGAACCCACTAGGGCTTCCACAAATCTTTGCCCCGAACCCTCCATCGACCAATCTCTTTCAGACTTGCCTATTCTTCTATCCTCACCTACAGAGTCGGTGGTTTCCATCCCTCCTAGTTTTTTTTGCATAAACACCATCCACTTGGAACCCCTAACCTATCAACTCAACGGGGTCCCCAGGTCTCTCCCTCTTGTTTATCCCAGCATGATAGATGATGAATCGGCAACCATCAACACTATTCACTGCATAGACGATGACGCCATTCTTATCTATATGGGTGCCGACGATTCTTTCATTCAGCACTCTCTCCCTTTTGAAATGTAGGTTATGTTAAATGAATCAACCATTGACATTAACCTTCCATCTTCTGGTGTTCCTCATGTCTTAAAGATTGGTCAATCTTTAGACACCCAGGAGTAGATCGACTATACCACATTTCTCTCAAACAATCGCAAGGCCTTTGCCTGGACCTATGGTGACATGCCTGGCATCGACCCTAACATTGCCACTCATAACATTGTCACAAACCCAAAGGCTAAGCTTGTTAGGCAAAAGCTTCACAAAATGCATCCTTGTGTTGCACTTCTTGTCAAAGAGGAGCTTCAGTGTCTTCTCTCTGTCTCTTTTATCCAACCCATTGATTATCTGTAGTGGGTATCTAACCTCATTCCTATTACCAAAGCAACTGGGGGGATCTGAATCTATATGGACTATCACGACCTCAACTTGGCTTGTCCCAAGGATGACTTTCCTCTTCCAAACATTGACCAACTGGTTGATCTTATGGCTGGCCATGAGATGTTATCACTCATGGATAGATTTTTAGGATATAACCAAATCTTGATTGCACCAAAAGATCAGCACAAAACCACATTCATTACACCATGGGGAACTTTCTGCTATTGGGTCATGCCTTTTGGTCTAAAAAATGTAGGCACCACATATCAACGTGCCATGACCTATATTTTTCATAATCTCCTCCATAAAATCATGGAGGACTATGTAGATGACCTGCTTGGCAAGTCTAAGCTTCGTCATGACCATTTGACTATCCTCAAGATCATCTTCTCTCACCTTCTTCAGTATAATGTCTGTCTTAACCCCAAGAAATGTGTCTTTTGGGTCCTCTCAGGAAAGCTCCTGGGGTTCATCGTCTCTCTTTGTGGCATCGAGATAGATCCCACCAAAATTTGTGCTATCCTCGAGATGCCACCTCTGACCAATCTCAAGCAGCTTCGCAGTCTGCAAGGGAAGCTCCAATCCATCCACCGCTTCATTTTGTAGCTTTCTGACCACTACCAACCCTTTCATCATCTCCTCAAGAAGGACATCTCCTTTAAATGGGATAAAGATTGCCAAGAGACTTTTGAAGCCCTCAAACGCTATTTGGTCTCTCCACCAGTCCTTATTCCACCAAAAAATGACCAGCCCTTCTACCTCTACATCTCAACAACTAATCATTCGTTAGGTGCCATGATTGCGCATCGAGACGAGCAACACTGTGAGCAAGCGGTCTACTACATAAGCCGAACACTTGTCAACTATGAAACTCAGTATACTCATAACGAGAAACTCTGTTTAGCATTAGTCTTTACCACTACCAAGCTCCGTCACTATCTTCTCAATCACAAAACCTTTGTCATCACTCACACTGACCCTCTTAAATACATGCATTCCAAGCCATATCAAAACCAACATATGGCTCATTGGCTCATGCTTCTTGCTGAGTTTGACTTAGAATTTGTCTAGCAAAAATCTATAAAGGGGCAAACAATCGCTGACCAACTAGTAGATGCCCCTCTTCCCGACAATCAACCTTCTCAGTGTGAGTTTCCCGATGAATCTATCGCCACTCTCTCGACTGATGACACATTCTACCAAATGATGATGTTCTTTGATGGCTCCAAATGTCAACTTGGTGGGGGTGCGGGGGTCATCCTCATCCCACATGAGGATGAGCCCATGCCCTTGTCTTTCAAACTCAATTTTGAATGTACCAATAATATGGTTGAATACGAAGCCTTAATTTTGGGACTTCAAACTGCCCTTTATTTAAGCATCAAGACCATCAACATCTTCGATGACTCACAACTTGTCATCAATCAAATCAATGATTCATATCTTTGTAAAAACAAAATTTTACAAAGGTACAAGCACTGTGTTGACACCCTTCTAGCATCTTTCGACTATCACTTATTGCAGACTGTCCCTCGATCTATGAATAAGTTTGCTGACACCATGGCTTCCCTCGCCTTGCATATTCCTTCTTCATCATCCTCATCAATAATATATGTCATGGTACATCATGTGGCATTGCCTTCATACATTTCCATTGACATCAACCTCATCCACACCATAGACTCTAGTTCACAAGATGTATGGTATAAACAACTTAAAGACTACTTGGCTCATTCTATCATTCCTCCCAACCTCTCTAGCAATGCACGACGGGCTTTCATCAAGCGCACCGCTCGCTATACCATGCTAGGAGGCCTTCTCTATAAAAGAGGTTTTGGCAGCCTTCTTCTTCGCTATTTACACTCCACTGAAGCCTCTCATGCTGTTAAATAAGCCCATGATGAGATTTGTGGTGAACACTTCAGTGGTAACTCGATTGCTAAGCGCATCCTTTGCCTGGGTTATTATTGGCCCACTCTTCATCAATACTATAGTGATTATGTTTGGCATTGCATCAAGTGTCAGTAGCATGCTAACTTGCTTCATCTCCCTAGCCATGCCTTATAAGTTACTCAAGATTTCTGGCCTTTTTCACAATGGGGCTTAGATCTCATCGGCGAGATTAACCCTCATTCGTCTCTTCATCATCAGTCCATCATCACTGCCACCGAGTATTTCACTAAATGGGTGGAAGCTATTCCTCTCATCTCCACAAAAGCTGACAAGATTGTCGACTTCATCAACACCTACATCATCTGTCATTTTGGTGTACCTCACAAAATCATCATCGATAACGAAAAGTCATTTAAAAACAAAATTGTCCAAAAACTTTGTGACTCCTTTGGCATTAAACTCAACTTTTCTTCGCCTTACTACCCACAAGCAAATGGGCAGGCCAAGGCTTCTAACAAAATCTTAACTAAAATTCTCATGAAGGTGGTCAACGACACTGGAAGGGATTGGCACGTTCACATTCCCTTCACTTTGTGGGCTTACCACACTAGTATCCAAACCTCTACAGGTGCTACCCCTTTCTCTCTAGTGTACGGAATAGATGCTATCTTACCTCTCAAAGTATAGATCCCCTCTCTTCGCATTTCTCTGCATGACATTATTTCTAATGATGACTTTCATCAAGATTGTTTAGCTCAACTTGAGTTACTCGATGAACGTCGTCTTGCTACCCTCAACCATCTCCATGTCTATCAAAATCACATTAAACAAGCCTATAACAAAAATTTGAGAGAAAGAGATTTCAATATCAGAGACCTCGTCCTCAAAGAGAACCAACATGTGATCAATATGGAACGGAGTAAACGAGGCAAATTTTCTCCTAATTGGCTTAGACCTTATATCATCACACATAAATATGGATCAGGGACTTATCGTCTATCTTCTCTTGAAGGTTGAGCAGAACCTGAGCCCCTTAATGCTTTACATCTGTGACCATTCTACTGTTAGTCGAGTACTCATCAACTTGACATTTAACTTGAGCTCGTCCCTTGAGCAATCCCTATCCTTTTAATCCTCAATCCTTTCCACCCTTTTTCCCTTAACAAATCCTCTATAACCCTTTTATGGCATATGGATGCTTTGTCCTAATAAAAGGGAGCCCTTGACCTTCTATAGTCTTGTCCATGACTCAAAATTCTATTGAAAATAAATCAAGATGTCAAAATATCCAAGGTCACAAAATCAAATCAAAAAGCAGACTGCTCCCTTGAAGGACAACTGTACTATCATTGATGTAGCTAATAGACTGCTCCCTCGAAGGACAGCTATTCAAAAACCCTTATATATAAAGCAAAAATATAGACCACTCCCTCGAAGGATGGCTATGACTAAATCTTACTACAAACAACACTTTCTCTTTCTTAGAAGCTTCCCGCATCGATCAGCTTCACAAATGACCACCAAGCAAAGTGACATCTCTATGTGGACTTCTCGCATTGATCAGTCCGCTCTTCAGTCCTAAAAAAAAAAAAAAAAAATGGGTCATGGACTTGGCTTGTAGTGGTCTCAGGGTCTCCTATCAAAAGGGGCAAAGTTATCACTACTAACAAGGGGTTACCCTCTCCTCACATATCATATTACCTACTCAAGGGACTTTGAGCTCATTTTAATGTCAAAGTGATTTGATTACCACTCTAACACAACCTATGGTCATCAATGTAATGCATGAATGGGGCTTTTTGTTTCTAAAACCCCCTACTTATGTTATCATTATGGTCCTTGTGAATGAAAGGGTGCTTATGCCTTTTTACTTTCTGTCTACACTTTGATCACATTCAACCACATCATTTTTCCAAACAATTCAACCCAACTCTTTTCAAACCACTCACATAGCCTACTCATTCTGGTTTCCATAGACACCAATACACATGGAAACTATTAACCACACAATTTATGTCAAGCATAAACCATTACTTGCTGAAGCATAAATCGACCTGCAATTCATTTTTAGCATACATCCATCACGAATATGGATAGTTGCTAGAGATGAAGAACCCTAACCAATGTTATAGAATACACCATTTGGAAAAGGCTGTAGCATCATCGTCTCCTCATCATTTCAAGCATGTACCCTCAGACATATGGGAAGTGCTATATCATTATCATGACCAAAATCAACCACTTCAATCTTTTTTCCTCCCTCTTGGGAGAACTACATTGGCCTGAGGCCCTTCCAACAGGGGCTATGTAGGCGGCACTCAGTTGACATGGGGTCTTCTGAGGTTAGCTCGGCCATTCCTTCATCCATCCACCTCAACCAATGACCATGGAGATTGCGACTATCTCCTTCAACTACGACCACTTCCAAAGTGACTTTTCCTTGGTTATTTTTGCATGTATGCTATCTCATGAATGGTTAGCAAAATTGTGCGCATATTTTTGACCTTCACAAGTATAGGATCGCAAGCCGGTTGATCCCCATTACTTGTGACTTTTTCATGTTTTTGGGAGCACTTCCTGAGCTCGAGATACTTGGAACATGATGACCCATTGGAGCTTCAGCTTAGATTGAGTCACCCAATCAGCTATGACTATATGCTAGGGCCTAGTTACTTCAATTTTGGCACTCCTCGACCCTTGACTTGCGGCACTTTGACCTGACCATTTCGTGAAGTGGTATGTGTGCACTCACAACTATTGCAGCATTCACACTCACCATCTTCGTCCACTCTCTATCAAATTGGCACCTGACTTCAGGTTCCATTCCCTTGACTCTCACTTTGAGGGGGAATACCTCATCCCATTTGATACAACCAATAGGGTAAAGTCAACCTTATCCCACACTTGGGGCAATCAACTCCTATTTTTGTCTTGCAGTTCATCTAGAACAACCAACAAGACAAAAAGGGGCAAATGTAGACACTGAAATCATGTCTAACCCTTGGTCATCTTCCCCCTTGGTCCATTCCTAACCTATTCCTAAACCATGCACTTACTAATTTAAAAATAATAATTTATTATTAATATCCTCCCCTTTGACACATCACCTATAACACCTCATCTGACACCTCACCTTGGAATAATTCCCACCCTATGACTCACCCAAGACTTATTCTTATTCCTTTCTAACTGCCTAACCAACTCTCATGCGTATTTAGCCCAACCTTTGACAATTCTCCAATGGATCGTGCACTTGGCAGATGGAGAACAGGCTTGGTGGCTCTTTTACTCATTCTCCACCCACTGACGTCAGTCAAATGTCGGTCGACGCTGGCGGGATCACCGATGTCAGTTTTACTTAAACCAAAATTCTAACCTGTGGTGAAGCTAATCAAAAATTGTTAATCTCCAGAGCTAATCATGAATCTCGAATCCTCTTTCAGTGAAACAAAGTTCTCATGCTTTTGCTTTCTAGTGTTCTGGCTTCTTGTTTTCTTGTAGGGATCAGCATTCTTGACAGCATTTTCTAGGCACTGAGGTCTTGCATCAGACATTTTGCACAGGGATTACACGATATCTCCATCACCAGTGACAACAGAAACACAGCTTCTGCACCTTTGTCAACTCGTGTCACAGCTAAGTATTTGTATTGTTTTTTATTTCAGTGTCATTTCAAATATATTAGCATTCTATCTATTGTCTATTCCAAGCATCCTTGATAGAACCTTCCCTGTTCTTCCTAGAGAGGCTGAAAAGCCTTCTCTCACCCTTATTCTCAATTTTTGCCTCTGACACCTGTTTAGTCTCTCTTTAAGACAATACCCTCCCTCCAATCAACTCAGCACAAGCTATCAAAGACCTACAGAACCTCTTAAGGTCATTCTAATCAACCTGACTAAATTGCTTCCCGAAAAGGCTGAAAGGCCTTTTTCCTACCCCTTACCCCTTTCTCTAACAACATACCCTCTGCCTTAGTTCTTATTAAAGATTCCATCTACTGTTTTACCATTCTATAGACCAAGACCAGCCCTGTAACTCATCCCTGACTATTGCCCCAGCTGACCTCATCCATTTCCCCTACCAATGTCGGCAGTCTAATCAACATGGGCGACCTTCCTGACTGATGTTGGCAATATCACCGACATCAGCGATTATGCAAAGTAGATCACAGATTATCAGGTACGCATTTGCTTTCAGTTCTTTCTTTTTAGTCTTTTACTATTTCTCATTTCTGTCTCTATCATATTCTATTTTAACAGTGGATTGTCATCCTCCAAGAAGCCTTAGCGCGTCTAGGACCAAGCTTTTGCTTGGCAATCCACCCTTTTGTCAGCTAACATTTTTCATGTTTTAGTGTCTGTCTCTTTCAGGTGTCATCCTCCACAACCAAAGAGGAGTTCTCACTATCGTCTGAATTCTAGTGTGTAAAACTATATCCAGGTACATACAAGCCTTAGACCTTTTCTCTTAGTTTCTCATTTCCCTTTCTTCAATGTGAAAAGCGAATCTAGCATAGAAACAATAAGATCATCTAATTCATTCAATAATAAAATTTACTATCATAAATAGGTATTGCCAACATAAAAAGTCCTAAAAAAGAGTTAATTTATTATACAATGTATTAAACAACATATGATTGGAATCAAATATACCTGTAAATTATATACTTATGCCAGATGATTAGGGAGTGATTAGGGATGATGAGGGATGGTGAGGGTTAGTAATGGAGTGATGAGGGATGGTGATGGTTAATGAGGGAGTGATTAAGGATGATGAGGGATGAGGAAAGAGTGACTAGGGATTGTAATGGATGAGGATGGAGTGATTAGGGATGGTGATAGTCAATGAAGGAGTGATTATAGATGATAAGACTGAGTGATTAGATATGATTAGGGACAATGAAGGTCAATGATGGAGTGATTAGGGATGAGGAGGGATGAGTAGGGAATTATTATGGATGATAAGAAATGATGATGAAGCAATTAATTATGATGAAGGATGAGGAAAGAGTGATTAAAGATGATGAGGGATGAGAAATGAGTGATTAGGATTGATGAGTGATGGTAAGGGTCAATTGAGAAGTTATTATGGATGATAAGGGAATGATAAGAGATGGATAAGGATAATGAGGGTTAATGAGGGATTGATTAGGGAAAATGAGGAATAACGAGAGAGTGATTAGGGGTGATGAGGGTCCATGGATAACTAGGAAGTGATCAAGAATGAGGGAGGGATGATGAAAAAGTGAAATTAACAAAAAATGGTCATTTAATGTGTGTAGGTCACAAGAGTGACCTATAATACCCCAATCACACCACTTTTGATCAAGTTTAAAGTTAGTGGTTTGAAAACTTCAATTTTAACAAACCTAGACTCTTAAAAATGTCATAAATCAATCACAAAGGTACAAAAAACTAAAAAATAACTATATGTTTACCAAAAATGGACATCAATTTTAAAATTTGTCCTAAAATCCCTAATTTTAGTACTTAGACACTAAAAATGCCTAAGTATTAATCAATTTGGATTTTAAAATACTATTTTCTACATCATAAAGCATGCAACCATGAGACTAACTCTATCAGATGTAGAGTGACCCTAATTTCTTATTTTTGACAAATTCAAAATATAAGTTAATAAATGTAACAATATAAATTTAAACTTATAATTATCATTTAGAGTAGTAAATATAAGCTTCAGGTCAAGATAAGCTTCATGTGCATGTCCACATGATTTTATGTACCTAAAAATAGGAATGTGATTGCATTATTTCATTTATAATGATGTAATTGTGTTATCTATTAACATGATCACATTATTAGTTTTATAATAACATGGTTTCATTATCTAATAACGTAATCACATTATCTATTAATGCAGTCATGTTATCTATTAACATGATCACATTATCTATAACTATGATTAGGTTATCTATTAATGTGATCACAATATATATTAATGAAATTGTGCTATTTGAAATTAAAATCAAAATCCAAGCCTTTTGGCTTGGGAATGGCTTGGATTCCCAAGCCAAAGGCTTAGACCTGTCAGTCTATAGGTAAGTCTAATCACTTTTATAAAAATAACAAAATTCACCTTCAATCAGAAAACACACTACAAATTTCAATGGTAAAATTCAAAAACTTAGTACCATTACAACGAACATGCTCTCTTCTTTCCAAAAATATGATTTTTTATAATTTTTGGACTAATTTAAAGTTTCAAATTATGTTGATTTCTAACTATAGTTTTTTTAGACCACTACATGCCACAAATATACATGTTTATACATGTTCATGTAATTTTTTTTTGTTGCTCGAAGTGCAAAATAAGTTACATGGTCACAAACTAAGCCTAATTCTACACACATTAAAAAAATTGATTTTCATTTTTTTTAGGTTGTTAGGCATGCTACATGGATGGATATCTATTTTTTGTCAATTTTTAGGATCTATTTTATTGTAAAATTCATTAAAAATATTCATTGAAAAAAGATAACAAAATATAAGTCACAAACTAGAAGATCTTGTCTAATGTTCACCAAAGGGTTTCAAATAATATTAAATACTACTAAAAAATGGTACACCAAAGGGGCATCTATCGACTCTATTTTCTTAAAAAAAATGAGTTCCTCTTCAAATTTTAGATATTTAACCTAGTTATACTTAACCATTTTTTTTAAAAAATATTGTTTTGAAAACTAGACTCTAAATGCTACATTTCATGTTCTTATACCATCTTCATATTTGGATTGTAGATATCTCCAATTATCTATAAATGTTTATATTTATGAAATTTTAGGAAAATAATGTCTATGGGTAGTCCCCTTTTTATCCCCTAACTTTGTGTACTTACCCCTCTATCAAATGGTAACATCCTCTATGTGATCTATTAAAATCATTTTTATTTTGTAAAGAAGAAGATGATTTCCTCTTTCTTAATTTGAGAATCATGAAGTACTTGGTGATAGTTAAATAGATATGTTGATGAATTAAGAGAATTAGCTATAGTATTTTGATCTTATGGTATTGGTTTGATGATAAAAAGGGTAAATTCTTTGGCAATCACAGTGGTGATTTAATGATATGTGATTAAGTTTTCACTTTTGCATTGATAATCTCCACTAAATTGATGACATATAAGTTATGAATCACCTAAAACATGTAAATATGGGATATTTAAATTAATTGTGGCTTGCATGACCAGGATTAGAGATTCATATTCAACCATATAATTTTTGACATCAAAAGTTAATCAAAATTATAAAGGTATGGTTTTACCATATGGGTTCGTTAAGACAGCGTACCCTATCTCCTTCAAGGCATTTGGCATTGTCAAAGTGAAATGTCCATGTTTCTTAATGTAAGTCAATTGTAACTTATAGTAATTATTTAATGACTCTTTAGATTTGGTGGTAGGAGTAAGGTCATTTTATTCTTGGTTTTTTAATTTTAAATCAATAGTGAAGTTATGGAAATAATCTTTGATAGAAATTGCTTGGTTAAGACCTTCAATATAAATGATTTAATCATCAAGGATATTATTTTGAAGGTGGTTTTAAACTCATAGGGAAGCCATCATGAGTTGGTATACAATGAGTTTTCCTTTGACATATTTTTGTGTAGTAATTCAAAGGTCAAATTCCACCAATAGGACCATCCATTTTCCAATTATATCTCTAGGTAAGAAAGATTTGGAGAAAAAATGACAAAGTGGGATGGAATAGATAATGCCATAAGTATTTTGGTAGAGCATATAATGTCAAATATTTTTAGCTATGAAATAGATAGAGAATCACCCGAAGTTTTCCAAGGTGTGTTCGTATGTTATGGATGGAATGAGGAATAGGCATGTTGATGATAGTTTTGATTTTAGCTAGATCAAAATAATGCCCTAGATAGAAACTAAAAATCCTATAATTTTGTCAAATGTAACCTTGAATACACATTTAAATGGATTGAGTCTAAATTTATATTTAATGAGCTAATTGAAAATGATATCTAAATCATGAAGGTAAGTTTTACGACTTTTAGATTTGGTAATGAGATCTTCCATGTAAGTTTTGATAATTTTGTGAATAAGATCATGAAAAATATGGGTCATTACACATTGATAAGTGGCTCAATCATTTATTAAGGCACAAATGAATTTTAACATAGTAATAGGTGCCCCATTTTGTAGTAAATGTTGTTTTATGTTGATATTTGAGAGCTATGTGAAATTGGTTATATCCTAAGAAATCATCTATGAGTGATAAAATTTCATACCCAATGGTAGAATAAATGATAACATCTATTGAAGGTAAAGGAAATTTATCATTTGGGCATGCCAAATTTAGATTCTGAAAGTCAATGTATATACAAACAATTTTGGTGACATTTTTACGTTTAGGAACAATATTTAATACCCATTTTGAGTAGTTCATAGGTTTAATAAATTTAGCTTCCAATTTTTTTATGATTTCCTTATGACATAAGGTATAAATATCATGTGATAATATTTCATTGATTTTATCTAATAGGTTTAACATTTGTATAAGTGATGATATTATGAACAACTATGCTAGGAATAATTCTTACCTTATCTTCATATGACCAAGTGAATGTTTCATTATATTTGTCAAAGATAAGAATAAAATTATTGTGTTATTCATGAGTTATATCTTTAGAAATGTTAATAGGTCAAGGATATGTTAGTGTACTATATTCTATTTTTGAAGTTTATTCAATGAGCATAACATTTCCATCTTGGAAATGATTAGGATCAGTGGGAAGGGAAGAAACATGATAAGTATTGGGATCCACACTAGTAATGAAATTAAATAAAAAAGGAACTTTTTCTTAAAGTTTCCAAGCTTATGATGTTCAAATTGAAGTTGATTGTTTTTATCAATTAGGAGCTCTAGTATATAATCATCACTAGGAATCATAGGTAGAGGTCCATAATATTTGACATCCACCTCAAGATCAATGATTTTATTATTATTACTATCATATTTAGAATGTATTTGTATTATGTTTATGTATTTAACTTCTAAGGTAATTCATGGTGTAGTAGTGGATATATATTCTATGTTGGTGAGATTGGGTTGATTTGAATTAACCATATTAGTAATCATTGTATTGGTATTTTAATAGATGAAGTTTTAGTTCAATCGAGTTGGATAGATTTAGATGGTGTTAATTTAGATGATCATTGTAATCATATGATGGGGATATAATGTTTTTAGTTGGTAAAGCAGATTGTATTAGATTAGGTTATATATAAGGTTCATAATATGCCCTATTTAGGATTTCTTTGATTACTCAATGGGTGTTTAATAATGGTGGATTAATAGGAGGTACATAACCTTCAGGTTCTAATTCAATATTAGATGAGATATGAATGACATGGACATCATGATTGAAGGCATGTATTTTTTATAATGTATTTTGGTAATGTTGTACATATAAATCTCATGATTGGTCTTGATCCATGATATAATTATCATTATAAGTCTGAGAAGTAATGCATTCCTCTATTTCTATAGGCTAATCAGTGGTTGAAACACCTAGGTTGTTAGATTTATGAGGAAACATGGTTAAAGGATCTTGAAATAGTTTTTCCACTCCATATTCATTACATGTAAAATCATATTCTATGTAAGAGGCTTCATATGCACTGCATGGAGGTGGTATCAATAGTGTCATCAATTAGAGGAATGGTAATGTTGTGTGGGAGTAAAGGAGTAAGCCATTCCAAAACATAAGGAGGTAGTCAAGTGGTATTACAAGTGTTTTAAAATTTATTTGGTTCTCCATCATTTGAATCAATGAGAGTAACATGTAAATCAAGATTCATGTTATTTAACCTAGGGAAAGGTGGATTGTTAATATAGGGAATGGTTGAAATGCAATATTGAGATTTAGGATTTAGTAGTTGTATACTCTATGGATTAGGATTAGCTTCATGTTTGTAATGTTTACCATTATATATAAATTTGATATATTGACTACTTGAAGAGGTAATAATACATATATGATATGTGTATGGGTGACCTAGGAATACGTTGTAAGATAAAGGAAGATCAATCACCATGAGCTTTGTGAGAACTATCTTGAGTATGATAGTAAGTGGGTGCCAAATTCATCCAAGTGGTTTTTGATTGGTTTTATCAAATCTACTACATGTGAGACATGTTTTTTAAAGATTTTTTTGGTGTATCCAGTTTTTTGAATTAACCAAAGAGAGGTGACATTAATTCCTAATCCTTCATCTAATATAACTTTTCAAATAAGGGTATTATTGATGGTAATTTTAATAAATAAGGGTGGATCATCTGCTCAAAAAATAATTTCATCATTACTAATATCATCTTCAATATATTCTATCGATGGTTTCAAGGATGTGAAAATTGTTTGAATTATATGTGATTTTGTAAATGAAGGATCATTAAAATGGATTTATGAATCTAAAAATGGTGGTTCTTCGATATTTTGTAACTATTACATAAGGAATTTACAATGATATGGATAAGTGTGAACTAATTCCATAAGGATAATTTTGAAAGGTATTAAGTTCTTCCAAAAAAATTCAATGTGATTTAGAGGATGAATAAACAACATGAGGTTTATGAGGTAAGACATTTTTTGTAAGAATAGGATAAATAGATTGGGGTTCTAGTTATCAAAGTGTTTCTTCATTTGATTTATAAGATGTGGGTGCAATAGTTCTAGTATCTTTAAGTAGTTGTTCCTTTGGATATTTTTTTAGGCTTTTTGATAGAATCTTTATGATAAGGTTTTCATCTATAGTTAACTTTTGTTATATTCACATATTAAGAGTCAGTATAATATTGGTCATAGTCAACATCAATTAAAAAAATATTATCATTTGAACATCATGTTTTAGATGGAGAAGAGGATTTTTTAGGTTTAGAAGCTATGGTTTTAGTAACCTATTTCTTTTGGGAGGGTTTAATATAATCATGATGACGTAATTTGATCATATCATCATGGTCAAATGTGTCCTCTAACATAAAATAAATGAAAATTTGGACAAGCCTATAACATGTTTCATGAGCATTACTCACACTATCATGAAACCAATTTTTTTTAATTAGGATCATACCATGAGGGTGGGGAACTATTATGGGTGAAGGGTTTAGATAGAGATAATAACTACTTCATTTATGGTATCATTAATGGTGTTGGGAAGCAAGTTGATTATCTATTTTTGTTACTCATAATTTCATTTTAGAATTAACACTTGTATTTGAATATGTTGAGGTTTGAAAAGATTCCTTGGTTGAGATATGGTTTGGATCAAACTATTTCTGAAGTCTTATTTTCTATCTTGGTCAAATGCTTCATTTAAAATTTTTGGAGAAAAAGTTCAAACCTTATGATAAAGGGAAGGTGTTAAATAAGTGATAAATAGTTTTTAATGATTATAATCATTCATTTATGATTATATTTATGAGATAATGATTTCCATCATTTGATGAAATCATTAGCTGATTCAGAGAATGATTGCCTTGCATTAATAAAATGACTAAGATAATTTTATGGAAAATCATTTTGTTGAAAATCCTTGACTAAATCTTAACCAAATATTCTAATTGTGAGATCAAATATTGAGGTAATTCATGATACTATTCTAAAACATCTCCTACAAATGTTTTTGATTAGAAGTTTAGTAGTAGCAAAGGTATTTTTTTGGATCCATTCCTTGTAGAGATTACCAAATTAATTTATAAAATATGAAAATTCTTTAGTTCCATCACACTTAATAGTTTTATATATGTTTCCAATATGAATGGATACTATGAAAGGAGCTAAAGGTTCATTTCAGAATTTTTGAAACATCTTATTATGCATAAGAGGTTGTGGAATGATATTCCCATTTGTATATCTAAGAGGAGGGATAATTTTTATTATTATTCTAAGGTAATATAAGAGGTGGATAATTATTCATTTTTAATAGATGATGTTTCATTTGCATCATTTGAGAAGTTTTTGTAGTTTTCATACAATTCATTTATTGGACTATATGGGTAAAAAGTATAGTATCAATTACCGTATTTTCATTACTAATGTGAGGAGGTGGAACTTTAGTGTTCATAGGAGTAATATTAGTGTTGGTAGGAGGAACATTCACATTTATGGGAGTAAGGATGTTTCCTATAGGATGATTCCCTATGTGAATATTTGTTAAGTTGGTATCTATTGCTCCAATGGTGTAGTGAAGAAGTTTGGATAAGGTGGTATTCTGAGAAGTGTGAAATGGATTAGAGAAATATAAAAAATCACTTTGGGTGATTTGAATCATGTTGTAATCAATATATTGAGATGAAGGAAAGAAAAAAGGTGCACCATGAGGGATTATCCTTTTGGGTGGCTAAGGTGGGCAAGAAAGAGTAACCCATGTATCTTATAAATGGATTAAGGTCATCAAGAAGTATTTAGATATGTGGTTTCATAATGTTAAAATAAAAATAGGAATGTGAAGGTTTTATTAAGGACTAAAATTATAGGAATAACACTAAATCAACCAAATATTGAATGGGATCAATAAATTAAGTTTCTAATTTTCAAAAAACTATGCTAGCTAATCAGTATGTAGTCAGCCAAGTCGATGTAATTTGAAAAGGCAACAAATAAGGCTGAAGGTAAACTTATAAACCAACAAGTACATAGTTTATCTAGTTGTCATAGTATATTATTGAACTAAAAAAACTCAAATAGTTTGAATAGAACTAAGTCAACGAATAGGTATGTAGTTGAACAAGTCAACATATTTAGAAAAATAGGTAATAGAAAAATATAGAAGCAAATGAGTTTGAGTAGGTTGATAATGTTATTTAAACATGAAATATAGGACACTATGTGATAAATTGGGTTGATCTAGTCAATCGATTCAAATATAGAAGCAAATGAGTTTTAGTAGGTTGATAATGTTATTTAAACATGAAATATAAGACACTATGTGATAAATTAGGTTGATCTAGTCAATCGATTCAAATATGCAAATAAGTAGAATAGTCTGGAATAGACTAGGTTAAGCTGGTTGCTTGTGTCTTATAATTTTATTTATTTTTAAATGGTTTGAATCTAGTGGATTTAGTTGTATTCACAAAAAAAAAAAAAAAGAACACATGAAATTAAGTTGAGTTGGTCAATCTAGTTACAACACATAACATAGATCTTGTAGATCAATGCTGGCTAATACAATTCTTACAATACAACATAGAATAGAAAACAAGTAGTTGAAAGAATGAAATTTATAATCTAGTTAGTTATTGAAAAATAAGCTTTAGAAGTTGTAATAAAAATTCTAATTGATAGTGTAGGATTCTAAAGATACTTGTTTGTCGGTTGGATAGTGTAAACCCAATATTTTAGAGCACTAAGTATGGAGGAAGTAACATTCCCATAGCCCTTTAAACCCAATTTTAAGAGTAACTTGGAAGTAACTTCTTAGTGATAACTATTAACCGATGCCCCAATGTCATTAGTATTTTCTTATTATGGGATTGGTCCCTTGGGTTAACAGGTTATTGATATTTTGGTGTAGGTTCCAAGTTTACACTAGAAGAGGTATTTCATGTGTGATTTATTGATATACTTTCTACTTATTTGTAGAGTTTGTGAGACTTCATATCAAAACCCACACCTAATTCATAGCTCTAATTTCAAAAGTGTTTACATGTATCCAAAAAATAATGTTTTTTACATTAATAATATGTATAATGATATTAATTTATTTACAAGTTAAAATTTAATATTAATATTTATATTTTCATGCATAGTTATAGGTAAAAGTAAAATGAAAAAAATATTATTCATATCTATAAAATGTAAACATAATTATGTTTCAAATATGAAACATTATACCTTATATTTAAGAGGTTTAAACTTTTAGCTTCAATTCAAAAACCCATGTCATTTACTATTAAATTAATTCATATATACTTTAATTAATTATAATCTATTTAGTTCCATTCGATAATTTAAAATGAGATTTTTAATTATAATTATTACTTTGAACTCTACTTGACCACAATAGAAAGGTAAAACTTAGTAAAATTTTCATTATATACCTATAATATGGAACATAAACTTGTTATTAGTTGAACCACTATCTCTAACATTTCCAACATTGATTTAAAAAATAAACTACAAATAATAACAATTTCCCTTATTATCACTATACATTTAATGCCAATAATTGAACAATGTGATAAATGAATTATGTAGTTTTTCTGTTACAAAGTTTTGAGCTTAAAATTAGGAAATGGAATCTAGCCTTATTCTTTATGGTTTCAAGTTAAATTTTGTTGGTGCATGATAAAATAAACAAAGTTGATTTAATATTTAGAATCTTTGTGTGTGCAATATTAGCATCCTTTTGTGTGTGGTTAGGTGAGATGATTAGGCATTGGTAGTCTAAATCAAAGGTCATTGGTTTAGAATTAGCAGTGTAAATCAAAGATCATGTGTTCCCTTATTTACAAATCATTCCTTATAATGCACTACCAATAAGATCCACCTAGCTAGGAACATACAAATAAGTTAATTAAATAATAAATTAGTCTCAATAAATATGTTTATGTAAAGTTGGGTGAATTTATATGTAATTAGGTGAGTTGATTAGGCATTAGTATTCTTTCTACATAGTTGGGTGAGTTGGTTTAAATCAAAGACTCAACACAAAGACAAACAATTTCATTAATGAATCAACTACCCCTAAACTGAATAGGATGTTTTCAAAAGCATCTAATTATCTTCTAGTCAATACATAAGTATTATATTGTGATTTAATAAGATAATATGATACCAATAAGTGATATTATCTATGTGATCATATACTCACCTCCCTTGATCAGATTCAACATAAGATTAAGGTAAAATTATGATGATTATAATTATAATCATCTGATGGATATGTCCAAGCTTTTGACTTTAAGGGGATTTTCATTACTTTTGTTAACATAGAGTGAAGCGCATGAAAAAAGCTACTAATGATAAACATGATGAAGTAGCTTTAAGATCATCCTTTAGATTTGAGACCATTTGATATGGGTTACCAATAGATCACAGATGCCTTATCGATCTAGAGGGTATATAAGTACACTGGAAAATACAAGGCCCCATGTTGGAGCATCATCTCCTTTGTAGTTTTTTAGAGGGCATCATTCCCATCACATATATTATCATCAATAACTTCATGAGTTAGACACACTAAGTGGCCAATAATTTAGGATGCCCAAGGCCATATTCTAGATGTTTTACATGGCTTCATCTATTGTGCAATGTTGAAAGATGTGGTTAAGCCACATGTACTCTATTTAGCTAGTGTGGAAATCAAACTCATCGACCTTATTTGAATGATGTCATAACTTGATAACTAGGATGTCAAAAAGAATGTCTTACTATATAAGAGATCGTTGCATATCCCCATTAATTAGATAGATTTCATTAATGCATTTATTGTATGTTGTTGTCATCTCTTAAATGTGCAATCATTTAGAGACTTCCATTGACTGCTATATAAGGATGTCGAGTGTTATATGTTTATAATGAATTTGGAGCATGGTAAGTCTATCTAATTCATTCCACCAACCTGTAGTGCTAGGTGTTGAGAGTTGAAAATTTAGACCTATGTTAATTGTAGCCTGTAGTGTTATGTGTGTTTGTTATGTAAGTGATGCCCAACCACTGACATTGTGTTTATAAGAGTTGAGAGTAGAATGTCCCATTTTTTTGTGATTTGCATGTCATAGTATATCTATTAATATGTTGATTAGTGTTGAGCATAAAATCTATTCACATACTATAAATATCTATGTTAAAGCATGTTGTTATTTAATAAATATAATATACATTGTGTTTTATATATGTTTTATGTTTGTGCTCTTGACGATTATTTATTGTAGCATAATTCATCAACACCTCATTTACTTCAAGATGGTATCAAATCCAAGTTCTTCATCCCTATTAATATATAGAAGCTATCAATAACTCATGGCAATAGCCCTTAGTATTTGATGGTAAGAACTATGATGTATGGTGCAATAAGATGAAGACTATTTTTTTTCTCTTAGGACTTGTGGGATCTTGTTGAAGGTGGATATATTGAGATAATACACCTACTAGAATTCAATTCTCTCACTCAAGAACAAGTAAACTTTTTCAATGAGAATAAAAGGAAAGATTCCAAGGTTTTAATATATATTCAATTTGCATTAAGTGAGTCAATATTTCCAAGGATGGAAATAACTACTCATTCCAAGAAATCATGGGATATTTTGAAAAATTCATATCAAGGTAGTAACAAGCTGAAGGTAGTAAAGTTGAAGCTCTTAAGAAGGGACTTTAAGATCCTATAGATGAGAGAAAGTGAGTCTATCAATGACTTATTTACAAGGACAATGGGCATTGTTAATTAGATAAAGATAAATAGAGATATAATAGAAGACCACAAAATTGTAGAGAAGGTGTTGAGGAGCCTTCAAATTAGATTTAATCCTATAGTGGTTATGATTGAGGAGTCTAAGGACTTAAAATAAATGATGATTGATGAGTTGTTGGGTTCTTTGTAAACCCATAAGCAATAATTAAATGGTTAGTCATCTCTTCCCATGAACAAGCCTTCAAGTCAAATGTGAATGTGAAAGGAAGGGAGAAATAAGCTTATTATAGAGGTAGAGGTAGAGTTTGAAACAAAAAAGAAGGTGAAAGACACAATCATCAAGAATCACATGGAAGAGGAAGAGTGTAATAAATCTAATGGGTTTTACTAAAATTTTGCAATAATTTAAAAAAAAATTAAATAAACAAACTAAACATATAGATTTCACCTTGAGAAATTATATCTAGTGATATTTAACTAGCTACATTAATTTATTTAACCATCAAGGTATAGTTAATCCATTTAGCTAAGGATCACCATTAATAGATAAATAAATCATGAACAATACTAAATAACCATAATTACTGCATCTCAACATAAAATATATAATACAAGTTTAGCCATAATTGATGCAATATTATATTCTCTACTATATAAAGTATAATGCATAAATATTACAGTTTTCTTGAATACATAAAATATCTCAAATGATAACACATGATACAAATATCCTCTTAGCAGAGCCTCCATGACTCAAGTATCAATTTGTGATCTTAAGTATAGTACTTTAGTTGAGAGGGAGAACATAATCTAAGCACTTTTTCATACTAACCACAAACCATAGATATCCCACACTATTTTCTAAACAAGGGAATGGCCCTCCTTTCATGGATGGGTAGATAATGATGGTTCAGGAATCCAGAGTAACAAACCAAAACCCATGTGTTGATGATATATAATACATAATGTGTACCATAAAAAAACTCATTCTAATATGATATCACATAAATATGAAAACTATATCAACATATAAAATGATAATGTTTATCAAAACATTACTTTGGTGAAAGTTTTCAATAATAAATGATCTCTTAGATCATTCAAATTCATACATACCACTTGATCATATTACCCCTTATCTTGTATTGATTGTGCTAATTAATCCAATAGAATCTGTCTACTACTTAATTAGGATCATGAATGCAAGATTAAATAAAATAGATAATAATATAAAAACTAATCAATTCATTCTTAATATTTCACTTTAGCTAATCAAAATATGTTAAATATACAAATATCACAAACAATCATTTAATACGTTAAATGAAATCCAAGCATATAGTTTATTATAAATAATAAAAATTATATAAAAAGAGTCATCAATATAACTCACCATCTGGGTAATGAATATCTAGACTGCTAGTTGTTATATATATATATATATATACACACACACACATATACACATACACATATACATACATATATATACATACATATATATACACACACACACACACACACACACACACACACACACACACACACACACACACACACACACACACACACACACACATATATATACATATATACATACATACATACACACATACATACATACACACACACATATACACACACACACACACACACACACACACACACACACACACACACACACACACACACACACACACACATATATATAGACACACACACATACACACACACACACACACACACACACACACACACACACACACACACACACACACACATATTACATTCCACATACTTTATTTATATAGACCCAATCATTCTTTATTTATATAGTCAATTCATAAAAAATAACCACACACATAGAGAAAGAATTACATTCCACATACTTGTTTAAAGGCCCCAAAACATTTTTATTAAATTAAGGGAATTCCATTTCCCATGATAAATAAATACACAAAGTCCTATAATTCAAACTTAGATCTCATTTATCTATTAACATGTTTTCTTAGATCAGTCAAATTCATACATAACACTTGATCGGATTACCCTTTATCTTGCATTAATTATGCTAATTAATCCAATGAAATCTATCTACTACTTAATTAGGATTATGAATACAAGATTAAATAAAATAAATAATAATATAAAAAATAATTAATTCAATCTTAATATTTCACTTTAGCTAATCAAAATATGTTAAATATAAAAAGATCACAAACAATCACTTAATACGTTAAATGAAATGAATGAAATCCAAGCATATAGTTTATTATAAATAATAAAAATAATATGAAAAGAGTCCTCAATATAACTCACCATCTGGGTAATGAATATCTAGACTACTAGTTGTTTTATCTATTAACTTATAATATTATTTCTTCATGAAATAATATTATAAACATAGATAATAAATTGTTCATATTTCATATATAACAACAACTAATCCATACATATAATTATTTTCTATATTTAATCTCATAAATATAATGAATGCTTAATATTTAAACATACAAATGCTTTTATGACCACCAAATATAAACAAGCATCTATTAATCATTGTTATATATATATATATATATATATATATATATATATATATATATATATATATATATAGAGAGAGAGAGAGAGAGAGAGAGAATTACATTCCACATACTTTGTTTAAAGGCCCCATAACATTTTTATTAAATTAAGGGAATTCCATTTCCCATGATAAATAAATACACAAAGTCCTATAATTCAAACTTAGATCTTAGTTATCTATCAACATGTTCTCTTAGATCAGTCAAATTCATACATATCACTTGATCAGATTACCCCTTATCTTGCATGGATTGTGCTAATTAATCCAATAGATTCTGTCTACTACTTAATTAGGATCATGAATGCAAGATAAAATAAAATAAATAATAATATAAAAACTAATCATTTCATTCTTAATATTTCACTTTAGCTAATCAAAATATGTTAAATATAAAATGATCACAAACAATCATTTTAATACGTTAAATGAAATCCAAGCATATAGTTTATTATAAATAATAAAAATAATGTAAAAAGAGTCATCAATATAACTCACCATCTGGGTAATGAATATCTAGACTGCCAGTTGTTTTATCTGTTAAGTAACTTATAATATTATTTCTTCATGAAATAATATTATAACCATAGATAATAAATTGTTCATATTTCATATATAACAACAGCTATTTCATACATATAATTATTTTCTATATTTAATCTCATGAATATAATGAATGCTTAATATTTAAACATACAAATGCTTTTATAACCACCAAATATAAACAGGCATCTATTAATCATTGTTATATATAATATTTCCACATACTTTGTTTATATATATATATATGGGGTCTTTTTTTATGAATTGACTATATAAACAATATATATTACATTCCACATACTTTGTTTACATAGTCAATTCATAAAAAGAACCCGATATATATATATATATAACATTCCACATACTTTGTTTACATATATATCGGGTTTTTTTTAATGAATTGACTATGTAAACAAAGTATGTGGAATGTTATATATATATATATATATATATATATATATATATATATATATAGTCAATTCATAAAAAAAGACCCCACACACACACACACACAATTACATTCCACATACTTTGTTTAAAGGCCCCATAACATTTTTATTAAATAGAGGCAATTCCATTTCCCATGATAAATAAATACACAAAGTCCTATAATTCAAACTCATATCTCATTTATCTATCAACACGTTCTAATAAATCAAAGCAATTATTCATGATTGCCAATTATATGGAATTTATAAGTGTAGTTATAACTAAACACAATAACCTTTACCTTATTTGGGTTTTTAACAATGCAATATTTAACACAGGTGAATACCTACTTATGTATTGATGGAAGTATCTCAAATTTGGCTAACTAAAATATACTTAACACAAAACTGAATAGAATATAATGTTATGAAATAAAACCATAAAACCCCATATATCCATCCCTCTTTATGAACCACGTAAACTATATACACAATTCATCTTAATAACAATTATACACAATCCCATTCATGTATGATTAAGGTTCATAAAATAACTAAACTTATCCATAATAATCTTTGTTATTCATACCTTTATAGAACTAAAAGGTAAATCTTCAATCTAATTGTTCACCTTCATGTACTTGAGATTACTCAAATAACTTCACAGAAAATATTTCCATTCTACCTTATAATCCTTTTCACAGACTAACTTAGGGTCTAAAACATATCTTATGCCTAATTCATAAAATAACTTCATCTTTAAAAAGTAAAACACACAGTCATATAAATCTGACTATATGTGTGTGTGTGTGTGTGTGTGTGTGTGTGTGTGTGTGTGTGTGTTTATATATATATATATATATATATATATATATATATGCATATGTATATGTATATGTATATGTATATGTATATGTATATGTATATGTATATGTATATGTATATGTATATGTACATATACATATACATATATGTATACATATATGTTTATGTATACATATGTGTATATGTATATGTATATATGTATATGTATATGTATATGTATATTTATATGTGTATGTGTGTACATACATATACACATACACATACACATACATACATACATATATATATACACACACACCCACACACACACATATGTATGTATATATGTGTACATACATACATACATACATACATACATACATACATACATACATACATACATACATATATACATATATACATATATATATATATATATATATATATATATATATATACACATGACTGTGTGTTTTAATTTTTAAAGGTGAAGTTATTTTATGAATTGGGCATAAGATATGTTTTAGACCCTAAACTAGTCTATGAAAAGGATTATAAGGCAGAATGGAAATATTTGCTACAAAGTCATCTGAGTAATCTCAAGTACATATATATAGACACACACACACACACACACACACACACACACACACACACACACACACACATGCATACATATACACACACATACATACATGCATATATACACTATCTCAAAATACAATTTAACAGTTTAGTATTGTTATACATACATATATAGGGGTGTGTGTGTGATCATTTAATGAAGTTTGCTAGTTGTATTTAATTATGTATAATTATATATATATATATATATATATATGTATGTATGTATGTATATACTTACAGTCATCTAATGAAGTCAAAAAATTCAACGTGCAATCATATACATAAATTAATACACACACTCACAAAATAAATAAATAAATGAGTGTGTGTATATATATATATATATAATTATTTTTAACCATGTATATACTCATGTATATATATCAAAACCTTTGTAAACCCATAATTTAACTTGATAATCTGATTTAATCTATTAGTTGCATGATTATACAAGTTCACTATTTGAAGACAATGTTTTCATATACCCAAAATCACATATAATAGTTTGGTTCAAATCAATAAATATTAACTAAATAATAATCCTCATATCATTAACATATATTTTTCCATTAGCTAGAGTTGTGTAGGATAGAGCAGTAAAAAACCCAACATATCCATGGCCAACTCTTTGTCTCTACCCCATCTCTAGGTTAGCCTAGTTTGAATGTGGTGTTCAATAGAGTCTGAGCCTTCCATAGGGATCCACATATAATCCAATATTTCTAATGTTTTCAAAAAAGAAAACTAGTAATCAAATGCATTCAGAGAATCCCATTTCAATATAACACTCAAAAATTAAATTATAAAATTGTCGTGTTTGATTTATGAATATCTAAGAAATCCAAGCAAAAATTCCTTCTTCGTATTTATTCACTTCTATTCTCAAAATGTCTTGAGCAATCCTATATGTTTTATCTCCCTTGTTTATAACCTCACTTTTTCTCCTTTATTCATTTTTCCATCATCTATTTCTTCCACTACTCCATCATTGAAAACTGATAAATCTTGTTATAATTTTACATGTACATATATTTTAACTATCTTGCAGTTCATCTCCATGCAAAATATAGTAAACTCCAAAATTATCTTCCACCATTTCTTAACTAAAGACAACAATTGATTAGTGAAACCAATCATTCTCGATGATTTTTTACAAAAATATGCAATTAACTATTTTATAATACTTTAACCAATCTGCACGATAATAATTTATCCATCATCAACCACCTCATTTACTTCAGTCACAAATTTAATGTTATATTCCATTAAATACTTTAAACTATTCATTATCCAATGTATTTACCATGAAATGACTAACACAATGAAATCGTATAAGTTTGGAAATGCGACCATGCATAACAAGACTTAGAGTTTACATTAAATTCTATCCACTAACACATATAATAATTTCAATGATTTTTAAAATAATTCATTAATTAACATTAATATATCCATTTATATATGTGAATATAAATAATTAAAATAAAAATTTAATCAAATATAATCTTTTTAAAAATGATGTTATTATCTTTCAACATTAAAATGTAATTATCATAATAATAATCTTTAATTATTAATATTATATTTTATAGCTTAAATAATGATTATGGAATTTGTAAAAACATCATAATGTTTTACTATTAAGCCAAACATAATAAGACATACAAGATGAATTACATAGCATTATAAAAATAGTGAATTCACTCAAATAATCAACACAATCATAAACTAAGAAAGTATACTAACAATCATCTAAAGAAAAGTACACAAAACATCTTATGTTATCCATATCAAATAATTACGAAACATGATATACTAAGTGGTGTGTCTATAAGACTTTATAGATTCATTCTCTATAAACCAATAATGTCTCCATCTAAGCACCTTATATGATGATACTCTCCCTTCATCATGATCTAAGGGAAGAACCTATCCTGCATCAACCTCATGCTAATGAAAATAGTTATCCTCAAATATCATTACATCCATAAAAATATTGTTATATAATAATCCACCATGATCATAGAGTAAAAAATATAGAAGTATGACTAACTCATAGCATCTAATCATGTAAATTAAGCAACACAATTGTCTCATAATCAACATATGTCATCAAGCTTAATCAAATATTAGTTAATCAACTAATCAACCAAAATAATCCTTAGATTAAATAAGTTATTTAACTTAAAGTAAAATATAGATTTGATATCCTCCCCTCTACAGTTGGTCATCTTCCTGATGACATTTATTCAAACACAAGTTAGGAATTTAAAATATTTTTAAATAGAAAACAATAGAATAAAAAATATAAAATCAAGAAAATAGATGTGGAAATAGCCTATAAATCTTATCATAGTCCTCCCAAGTGGTACTATATTTAGATTATTTGTCCCATAGGACCTTTGTAATGAAATTACTTAGATGTTCACATATAATGATTTCATATCACACATAATAATCAAATATGAGATATCACACAATAATAATTAACAACAAAATAGAATACTAGATAATATAGCAGAGCCACTTCAAGGGGGCAACCTCCACATCAATGTACTAATAGTAGAATACTTAACATAATGAATAAATAATAACCACTACATCCTATACATATTTTACTTAGCTAAGGTTATTTCATAAGCTGACATATCTAAGAATATAGAGAAATATAACAAGTATATAAAAGAGGTATATAAGCCATAAGTTAGCTACACATATCCTAAGACAAACCAATGGTTAAAGGTGTAGCAAGCCCCTACCCTTCAAAATAAAATTATATTTAACATTGTGGCAACTCTAGATGTTGTTTCACAAATTCTTCTTCCTCCCAAGTGGCATCTTCACATGGCAGATTTTTCCATTTGATCAGGTACTCTGTAATCACTTTGGAATGCAGTTGCTTAGTGTGCATGTGAAGGATCACCTCAAGATCAAGAACATGTCTGCCTTTCTCATCCAATTTTGGTAATTTTGTTTGAATGGTAAATTTGTGTCTAATGACTTTATTCAAGCATGATATATGAAATAATGGATGTATGTGAGTGGATGAAGCAAACTCTAACTTGTAAGACACACTACCAATTTTTTTAAATATTTGATAAGGCCCATAATACTTGGATGAAACCTTGTTATCTTTTTTTTTTGTTGCTTCAATGACATCTGCTTATATGGTTACAACCAAACAAAGACCCAATAACCAATATCAAAATGCCTCTTACTTTTGTATTGATCTGCTTGTTGCTTCATAATTCTAGGACAACTAATTTTTCACGCAAACTTGCAAGGACCTCATATTGATGGTGAATATGGTTTTAAACTATATGAAACTTAGGATGGATCTTCAAGGTTGACGTGATGGATGGAGGGTGGTATCCATATAGTGTTACAAAGGGAGACATTTTGGAAGAACTATAAATAAATTATTATACCACCATTCAGCAAGTGGCAACCAATGAACCCATTTATCTTGTTTATTAGAAATAAAATAATAGAGATATCCTTCTAGACATTTGTTGAATACCTCATTTTATCCATCAGATTGAAGATGATAATATGAACTATGAGCCAACTGGGTGTTCAAACATGTAAATAACTTAGTCCAAAAATTACTAGTGAAAATAGGATCTCTATCACTAACAATGATCTTAGGGGTCCCATTAAGTTTCCAAATTGTATTGAGAAAATTAGTAGCTATTGTACTAGCAATAAATGGTTGTGATAAAGAACAAGAATAAGTATACTTACTGAGATGATCCACAACAATCTTGATAACATTTTGACCATTAGATATTGGTAACCCTATAATGAAATCCATAGATACCTCTTCCCAACGTTGGCTATGGATAGATAAACATTGTAAAATACCTAGTATTTTGATGGTTTCATCTTTGTTTTGTTCATAGGTCATACATTTAGCCACATATTTATGGACATCCCCCTTGAGTCCTTCCCAAAAAAAATTGCTTGATTTTGTGATAGGTTTTCAAAAATCCTGAATGACCCCCAATTGGAGTTGTATGAAGTTCTTGAAAGATTTTTTGTTTAAGAATAGAATGATTAAATAGGTATAATATATCTTTATACCATAATTAATTATTCTTCCATGTTAATTTTTCAAATCCACCTAAACCTTGCTGAAGATTTTAAATCAAATCATGGGTGCCACTATCATGTTTCCATTATGATCATGCTTCATTTAGCCAATCTACCTGTAAAATGGTTATGGAACATAAAAATGCCTCAAATAATTCATTTTTTTTAGATAGTGCATTTTACACCACATTGTCCTTTCCTTTTTTGTAGACTATTTCAAAATCATAGCCTAACATCTTAGTTACCCATTGTTATTATTCTTCAGATGACAACCATTGTTCTAAGAAATATTTGAGACTATCATGATTAGTCTTTATCTTAAAGTGATGATCCATAAAATAAGTTCTCCAATGTTTGAATGCATGAAAAATATCCATCATTTCCTTCTCATAGATGGGCTTGTGCTAATTTTTACCCTTTAGTTGATGAATTTAAGATACAAGTGGTCTGCCTTCTTGCATGAGTACAACACCCATACCATACCTAGACACATCATATTAAACCATAAAAGTCTTGAAAAAATTAGGAGTGTCCAATACTAGAGTAGTGCACATAGCCAATTTCAATTGTTCAAATGCTCGAGTCACTACATTAGTCCACTAAAAGGAGTCTTTATTTAACAAAGAGGTGAGTACGGTTGCAATACTACCATAACTTTTGACAAGCATATAATAGTAAGTAGTTAGCCCCAAAATTCCCCATAGTTTATTGTCTTAGGAATTAGCCAGTCCACCATTGCTCAATCCTTCATAAGAAACTAGATGACCCAAATATTCAACCTCACAAGATCTAAAAGGACATTTGAAAGGTTTGGCATACAATTAATATTGTTCCAAAATAGAGAGTACCTATTTCACATGTTACAAATGGTCTCCCAAATTTTTACTATAAATGAGGATATCGTTAGAGAATATCAAAATAAATTTCCTCAAAAATGGCCTAAAAATAGTATTCATCAAACTCTAAAAATTAGATGGTGCATTTGTTAGACCAAAAGGTTTAACTAGAAACTCATAATGGCCCTCATGAGTCCTAAAAGTTATTTTGGGTATGTCTTCATCATGGATCTATATTTGATGATACCCAAAATGTAGATCTAACTTGGTAAAATAAAAATCACTATTCAATTCATCTGTCAAATCATCAATGACAAGAATAGGAACTTATCTTTGATAGTGTACTTGTTGAGTTCTCTATAGTTAGGGCACATCCTCTAGGTGTCATATTTCTTTCTCACCATGACAACTAGTGAATAATATTCACTTTGGCTGTGGAAAATTATTCCTACATCCAACATCTCTTGTACCATCTTTTTAATTTCACTTTTTTGGCATAGAGATATCTATATGGCCTGATGTTGAGTGGTGTATTACCAGGAATAAGATTGATAACATGATCATGTGTGTGGCTAGGTGGAAGTCCTTTTGGCATGTCACCAAAAATAATAGAATGGGAATCAATCACTTGTTGTATTTCAAGAGGTGGAAATGGATGAATTGGTTATACTTTCATGGAAAACAAGCGAGCTACAAATCCCTTAACACCACCTTATGGAGAATATTTGTCATTTGATGAGAGATAAAAAGTTGTGGAGGTTTAACCATTAATATCCTTAGCTCAAATTTCCTTTCTTTGTAATGAATATGCTTGAATAAATCTTGGAAATTCATCTCAATAGTGCACAAAGTGGTGAGCCACTGTACTCCTAGAACAATATCATCTCCACCCATGGAAATAGAAAATATAGGAGAATTCAATAAGTAATCTCACATGGCTAACTTAATATTATGACATATTTTTGAATAGCTAATAATACCACCATCTAAAATCATAACCTAAAATTTTAGGGCTAGATAAATGAAACAGTTCAAATGAACAACCAACTTACTGTTGATGAAGTTGTGTGTGCTCCCAAAAATTAAGATAGTGAACTTTTATTTCGTAAGGAAACCTATCACCTTAAGAGTTTATGGAGTGATAATATCTAAAATGGTATGACAAGAAATAGTAGGCTAAGAGTCTTCAAATTCCTCCTTAGGACCTTCTGCATCCTCACCATGTACTTCATCATCATCTTTATCGTCATTGGTACCTTCAATATAAAACAACTTCTTTTCAACATAATGGTCTTTGCTCCATTTACTATCATAACCATAACACAACCTTTTGGCTATCTTCTCCTCAAGTTTTCATTGTGTTAATTTGGTGGGTTGTGGAAATGATGGTGCTATAAAGGTGTAATCATGACTAGTAGTGAAAGTTTTCCTTTTGACCATCTCCTTTTATTCTATCATACATGCTCTAGGGATAGCTTTTGATATAGATGTTAGGTTAAACATTCAAACCTTGAATTAGATGCTATCTTTGAGGTCATTTAAAAATAGATTAGTCAATTTTTTGTAGTGATATCTTCCACCCGTCAAGAGAGATTTTGAAACTAATGAATATAATCCTTCACAGTTCTTGTTTGTCATAGTTTGACTTATTGGTAGAAATAGTTCTCAAAGAAATTATTCTAATAATGAGCCAAAAAACTTTAGTCAAAATGGACCATGTAATAGGAGCATCATTATTTTTATTTTAAGCACATAACCATTGATACCAAATGAATTACTTAGGTTCTAGATACGAGGATGCCACTATCACCTTACGAGAACTAAGATTTTCATACAATTCAAGTAAATTATCAATTTGGGTAATCCAAGTGAGAGGATCCTTACCATTAAACTTACGTATGTCTACTTTTGGCAACATCAGTTTTATACCATCATGGGAGTTATTGGTGTCGAGAGAAGGATTTAAATGTTAAAGTGGAGGGTTATTGGGTTGAAATTGAGATACAAGGGTAGCTAATTGCATAGTGATATGATGAAATTCATTGTGAACCTCATTAATCTCTCTACGCATCTCTAAAACACCAATTTCAACTACAACAAAGTCATCATGCCTCACCAAGTTCTTTATGTCCACTTGAAGCTATGAAATCATAAAATCTAAAGATCCAAATTACATGTCATCGATAAAAAGAGTATTAGGAGTTTCTTACCACCATTTTATTCCTTGAGTATCAAGACCTACCATATACAAACCCTAAGAGAGTTTTTACCCTAAAAAAGGTGTACCAGGAGATG
Organism: Torreya grandis; assembly: GCA_037957365.1. Taxonomy (NCBI): domain Eukaryota; kingdom Viridiplantae; phylum Streptophyta; class Pinopsida; order Cupressales; family Taxaceae; genus Torreya; species Torreya grandis. The sequence continues at coordinate 749,432 of JARHVA010005656.1, read as the reverse complement.
GTATCGTTACAATCACCTTCCCCAAACAAATCCATTGACTATCTTTGTGCACTAGGGTAAAATTTTTGACATGAAAAACATGTAAAAATATAATATATCATTATGATCATCTCACTGAGATGAATCCAATGACTGTAATTATGCAAAGGAAAAAATATTTTCCTAGACTTTTTTTTAAATATTTTTTCAAAGAAGTGTTTCAAGCAATACTACATTGATGAAAAAAATTAATTCTTCCCAGATTACAAGTTATGTTTTTTCACTCTCACCACTCCCAAAAGCCATGCCTCACATAGAATAAGCAAATATGAGAGATCACACAGCAATAATTGATAATAGAGTAGAATACTAGATAATATAGCAAGGTGACTTTGAGGGGGTTACCTCTACAAAAACACACTAATAGAAAAATACTTAACATAACGAATAAAGACTAACCAATACCTCCTATATATAGTCTACATAGACAAGTTTATTCCATGGGCTGACATATTTGAGAACACAAATAAATATAATAAGTATATAAAAGAGTTATGTAAGCCACAAGTTAGGCACACTTATTCCTAGACACACCAATGGTTAAATGCATAGTAACCTTACACTTTGATACTTATCTATCATGAAAATGAAGTTTTCAAGTGTCAATTATTTTGATTAGTTCTATCATGACCACTCCAAAATATAGAACCTACAAAGCATTTCAATTCAACACATATGAAGGATAACTATATACTTTTTAAGATAAAACACATGGAAGATATTATGCAAAAGATTGAGATCTAGTGGAAATATAAGTCTATATATTATAAGGTTGACCAATTCCAAAACCTTGAAGGGTCCCACATATCTCAATAAAAGTTTTGATGACTTCCCAAATTTAATTAAGATGTTATGAGGCTTAACTTGTAGAAACACTTTATCACCAATAGAAAACTACTTAGCTATTATTTTCATATAAACATAACCTTTTTGTCATTAGCCTCAAACAACCTCTGTCTGATTGTATTGACTTACTATTCCATTTATAAAAGTATCTTAGGTCTAAAGACTACCATATCTTCCAACTTGTTTCAATTAATTGGTAAACTACACCTCTTTTTGTATAATGCCTCAAATGGAACCATCTTCAATGTTGATTGGTATGAGTTATTTTAAGAAAATCAACCAATAGAAAATACTCTTCCCACTTGTATTGATGATATATGTAATACATTCAAATGAGATCATTTAAAATCTAATTAACTTGCTCTATTTGTCCATCAATTTGTGGGTGATAGACAATGTTGAATTTGAATTGAGTACCTAGAACTAAATTTAGAGTCAACCAAAATCTAGAAGTCATATTCAGATCACAATCTGAAATGATCTTCTATGGAAAACCATGCAAGTGATACACTTTCTTTATGAATATCTTTTCAAGAGTATTTGCATCATCAGTCAAATTTCTTGGTATAAAGTGAGCTCTCTTGGTTAGTTTGTCAACTAATACCAAGATCATGTCATGGTTATTTTGTGATAATGGTAACCTTTGGACAAAGTCCATACTGATCACATACTATTTCCACTCTGGAATGTCATGTGGATATAATAATCCTTTCAGATTCACATGTTCAAATTTCATATGTTTACATTCTAGACAATGAGACATAAAATATATTGCATTTCTCTTGATTCCTTTACAAAAAAATAGTGGTCTAACCTCATTCATGAGCTTGCTTACTCCTAGATGTCCTAAATATGAGGATTGTGTAGTTCCTTTAGCACTATGCTCTTTAGATTGTCTTTACTAGATACATACATCTTACCACTATACCACAAAAAACCATCATTATGTATTTTAAATCCATTATAATTAGGATTTTAAGCATTATTAGACAATGATTTCTTGACTTGATCATAGAATTAATCTCCTAGCAATAATTTGATCACTTGATCTATGAAAGTATTCCTAATAGCATCCATGACTACTATATACATTCTATGAATTAGAGCACAAAATACCTTCTTCTCCTTGCCTTTGATATAGTTAATATCAAAATCATATTTATAAAATAAATCTAACCATAAATTTTGATGAACATTTAGATCTAGCTTGGTGAAAATGTACTTGAGTCCTAGGGTATCGATCTTGAGCTCAAACAATTTTCCCAATAGATAATGCATCCAAACATGAAAAGCATGTACAATTACCTCCAGTTATAAGTTATGAGGGGAATAATTCACCTCATATGGATTTAGTTTCCTAGACTCATAGGCTAACATTGAACCATCCTATATAATAACTCTTCCAATTCTATCCCTAGATGCATCTATGATCACTGAGAAATGATCATTAGGATCATGACTCTTAATACTGGTGTTGAAGTAAGCCTACTTTTAAATTCATAAAAGGCTACCTCACACTTATGTGACTAGGTGAAACTCTATTTTTTTGAAGAGAGATAATCAAATTAACTAACTTAGAAAAATTAGGAATAAATTTCATATAATAGCCTGTTAATCACATGAACTCCCTATCTCATGCATATTCTTTAGTTTCAGCCACTCTATGATGGTTCTTATCTTTTCTAGATCTACTAAAATACCATCCATTTAGATAATATGTCCTATATACTACACATTCTTTTGGAAAAATGCATAATTAAACAACTTTCCATATAATATGTGCTTATGTAAACATTATAAAATCAGTTTCAAATGTTTTAAGTGCTCTTACTCATCATTGGAATAATGAGGATGTCATCAATAAAACCCAACACAAAATTATCTAGAAAATATATGAACATATTATTCATAAGATTCATGAATGATTCTAAATCATATTCAAATGGTACCACTGTAAATTTATAGTGCTAATATCTAGTCTTGAACATTGTTTTGGGGATATCCTCTTATTAGATCCTCAACTAGTGATACCCTAATCTAAGATCAATCTCAAAAAAGACTATGGATCCTCACATTTGATCAAAGATATCATCAATGCATATAAATGAATATCTATTTTTGATCATTTTTTTATTCAACATCCTATATTCTATACACAGATGAATAGTGTCATACTTATTTTTGACAAAGATAACTAGATCACCCCTTGGTGACACACTCAATTGAATCAAACATTTCAACAACAAATCTTGAATTTACACCTGTAATTCAAACAATTCAATGTTTATTATCCTTTATGATGCCTTAGAATGTAGTTTTGTTCTAGGTATAATCTCAATTGAGAAATCAAACTCGCACTTAGGTGATAATCCTAGTAATTCTTTTGGAAGCACGTCATGGAAATTTATTAAAAAAAATAAAATCTTAGGTAGATGGTTCCATGGATTCTTCCATCTCATTTATCTTAATAATAACTATCTAGCATCCCTTATTTTGAGTTTTCTTGAGTTGAATTATAGAGATCTGCCTTAGTTTTAACTCTCTTCTTTTGTCTTGAAATTGTGTATAATTTCCAAAATCATCTTGACACTCAACTTTGTTTAGAAAAAAATCAACATTTACTTTATGATTCACAAGCCAATTGACTCCTAGGATCACATCATATGATCCCAATAGTGTTGCAAAGAGATCTACTACTATAGTAAACTTAGGCAATCTAATATCTACTTCGATTAGACACTTGTCAACTTTGACCTTTGACTCATTCTCATATTGTACCAACCATGAATTTTCTATTAATTTAGTCCTTCTAGACAGTTTTATAAACACTCCAGAAGAAATGAAACATTTTATTTCTCTTGTATCAATTAAAATAGAAATTGATAATTGAACAAAATCTCCGATAGTTCTATGGGTAAAGTTTGATACTTATCCTATTGACTATCAATAGCTACATGAATTCATTATTTAAATGTACCTTATTGATAAGTTAAAACCTTGTTATTTGATTTGTCCTGGGGACATTCTATAGAAAAGTAGTCACCTCTATAAAAGAAGAAACCTCCAAACAATCCTTTCTTATTAGTTTTTTTTAGTTTCCCTTGAAACCATGACCAAGCTTCTTGTTCCTTGAACCAATATTGAATTTTGTGTTCTAATTCCTAAAATGATCCTTGAAATATATTCTCCTCTACTTTCATTTATTCTTCTTGAAATTTGGTTTAAAAATTCTAAATTTCTTTTTGAACTTATTTTTGACTTGGTTAAGATATTTTAGTTTCTAAATTTATTTTTAAATATACTTATGCTAAATTTGAATGTGATACACATGATATATAACCATCATATAGGCATATATTTGATCTTTAAATCAGCTTCTAGTATCACCTTTACTTGTACATAACACCACTATTCCAATATTCCAAAAAAAACCAAAAATATTTTCAACATTTACATGTTCTATTAGATCATTGGCATCTATGTTGTTAGTTCCATGTTGGTAGATAACATATCATCTATTTCTATATACACATGTGTTTCACATAAC
>JARHVA010005656.1:727500-740000 GCA_037957365.1 Torreya grandis | reverse complement strand
TCTACACAAATCCATCAGACAATGTTGAATTTTAATTGATGTGTGCATGGACACAACAAAAGGATTAAAAAATAGAAAGATGCATAAGTTTACATGTTGCTCGACATTATGAATAAGGTCCATGCAACACACATGGAAGCTTGAAAGAATGTACAAGTTACTTTACGAAAAATCATATGATCAATATAGTGAAGAACCAACTGACCCATAACTTATATATTTTCATAAGTTTTCTAAGGTATATAACTTATTGTACTTTGTTACCTATTACAAATTTTGAAATTAATAACATATTATTAATACTATAATATTATTAATTTAGATGTGGTCGTAACTTTTATAAAATACTTTGGTTCCCCATGGGATATTTGTAATCCCACACATCTTCCGATTCCTCCTATTAAACAAGGTAAGCATCACCAAATGCCTATCAAAATGACATTGGGTTTGATCATACATAAAGCACAATGAATGACTCTCAATAAGGTTAAATTTGATGTTAGAAACATTGTCAACAAAGGCTTGAACTTCAATGTTGTATCAAGAGAACAAATAATTTACAATATATCATAGATAAATTACATGGTATATATCTCAATGTAATTCACATATAAATAAACAAATAAATAAATAAACTTTTGTTTATACATAATATAGTAAGAAAAAATTAATATAAATAAATATAGTATAGTGTATTTTATTATATTTTAAATTATTATATCACACCAATAAATAAATGCTTATTATTATATTATAAATAACATAAAATAATTATTTTATTATTGCTTAACAAAGACTTTTAAAACATAAGATAACATTGATGGCCAATAACTAATAGTACAAAAGTAGCGTTTTGTACAAATAGCAAGGAAGAGAAGATTATGTTTCCACAAGAACGTTGTTTATCTATGTGAAAATTTAAAAAATCATGATACTTACCTAATGTAAATTTATTTATGACTATATTATTTTTTTTATCAATTGACTAGAAGTCATATTAATATTTTATTACTCATAGATATCTACTAGATTTTAAAAATTCCATTTCGTATAGAATTAAGTTCAAAGGAAACTAATTTAACTATACGATAATAAAATAAAAAACCAAAAAAATAAGGTAAATCCAATTACAAAATAATTTAAATTTATAACAATAAAATTACCACCAAAGAAATAAGGTACAACTAGTTTTATTAACATCTCATACCATAATGCATATTTCTAAAATTTACTAAAGTATATCAATGTTTGTAATAATTTCTTTCTTAAATTAGCCTCACACACACACACACACACACACACACACACACACACACACACATATACACATATATACATATTTATATATATACATATACATATATATATATATATATATATATATATATATATATATATATATATATATATATATATATATATACAGATATATATATACATATATATATATATATACACATATACACACATATATATATACATATACATACATACATACATACATACATACATATATATATATATATACACATGATATCTCTCTCTCTCTATATATATATACATATATATATATACATATACATATATATATATACATATACATATACATATATACATATATATATATATACATGATAGCTCTGCACTATGCCTATAATATGCTATCTCGTCCTATAACTATGTCATGTTGTATAACGTTATATGTGTGAGACATGTGGTATGTGCATGCCCCCAAATATGGTATATAATTTTGAATCTATATCAAAGTCACTAGAAATACATATAATCTAAACCATTGTATTTGAATAGTTTATGCATCTATAAGCTGAAGGTATGTTCCTTTGAATGTGCTAAGTAATGTCGAGTGACTCATGTAATCTGAAACACTATATATTTTAACTAGTTTAAGATGAATTTGTTAATCTGACTATTAGATGTGTAAGAATCTGACCATTTGTGACATGCCTCTAAATCTGGAATGTGAGTGATGCATATGTATAATAGTGCTTTGCACTATGCCTATAATATGTTATCTGGTCCTGTAACTATGTCATGTTGTATAACGTTATATGTGTGAGACATGTGGTATGTGCATGCCCCCAAATATGGTATATGATTTTGAATCTATATCAAAGTCACTAGAAATATATATAACAATAGTCAGATTAACAAATTCATCTTAAACTGGTTAAAATATATAGTGTTTCAGATTACATGAGCCACTCGACATTGCTTAGCACATTCAAAGGAACATACCTTCAGCTTATAGATACATAAACTAGTCAAATACAATGGTTTAGATTATATGTATTTCTAGTGACTTTGATATAGATTCAATATCATATACCATATTTGGTGGCATGCACATACCACATGTCTCACACATATAATGTTATACAACATGACATAGTTACAGGACCAGATAGCATATTATAGGCATAGTGCAGAGCATTTTTGTTTTGATCTCCAATTTTTGCACATGGGGTATGGCACAATAGGTCATATCAAATGTGGTTATATATATTACCACATGTCATAATTTATGTATATGGTAATATATATAACCACATGTGATATGACCTATTGTGCCATACCCCATGTGCAAAAATTGGAGATCAAAACATTATGCTCTGCACTATGCCTATAATATGTTATCTGGTCCTGTAACTATGTCATGTTGTATAACGTTATATGTGTGAGACATGTCGTATGTGCATGCCCCCAAATATGGTATATGATTTTAAATCTATATCAAAGTCAGTAGAAATACATATAATCCAAACCATTGTATTTGACTAGTTTATGTATCTATAAGCTGAAGGTATGTTCCTTTGAATGTGCTAAGTAATGTCGAGTGACTCATGTAATCTGAAACAGTATATATTTTAACCAGTTTAAGATGAATTTGTTAATCTAACTATTGGATGTGTAAGAATCATGGTGTATATCTAAGTTGAAGGTGTATCCCTTTGAATATCTTGAGTGATGCTGAGTGACCCATGTCATCTGAATCACTGTATATTTTGACCAATCTGAGTTGAATCTAATAATTTGACTACTGGAGATGTATGAACCATGGTGTATTCATCTATTTGAGTGGATGGGTATGATACACCATGATTCTAACACATCCAATAGTCAGATTAACAAATTCATCTTAAACTGGTTAAAATATATAGTGTTTCAGATTACATGAGTCACTTGACATTACTTAGCACATTCAAAGGAACATACCTTCAGCTTATAGATACATAAACTAGTCAAATGCAATGGTTTAGATTATATGTATTTCTAGTGACTTTGATATAGATTATAACCACATGTGATATGACCTATTGTGCCATACTCCATGTGCAAAAATTGGAGATCAAAACATTGTGCTCTGCACTATGCCTATAATATGATATCTGGTCATGTAGCTATGTCATGTTGTATAATGTTATATGTGTGAGACATGTGGTATGTGCATGCCCCCAAATATGGTATATGATTTTGAATCTATATCAAAGTCACTAGAAATACATATAATCTAAACCATTGTATTTGACTAGTTTATGTATCTATAAGCTGAATGTGTGTTCCTTTGAATGTGCTAAGTAATGCCGAGTGACTCATGTAATCTAAAACACTATATATTTTAACCAGTTTAAGATGAATTTTTTAATCTGACTATTGGATGTGTAAGAATCATGGTGTATATGTAAGTTGAAGGTGTATCCCTTTGAATATCTTGAGTGATACTGAGTGACCCATGTCATCTGAATCACTGTATATTTTGACCAATCTGAGCAGAATCTAATAATTTGACTACTAGGGATGTATGAGCCATGGTGTATTCATCTATTTGAGTGGATGGGAACATATATACCATGATTCTTACACATCCAATAGTTAGATTAACAAATTCATCTTAAACTGGTTAAAATATATAGTGTTTCAAATTACATGAGTCACTCGACATTACTTAGCACATTTAAAGGAACATACCTTCAGCTTATAGATACATCAACTAGTCAAATACAATGGTTTAGATTATATGTATTTCTAGTGACTTTGATATAGATTCAAAATCATATACCATATTTGGGGGCATGCACATACCACATGTCTCACACATATAACGTTATACAACATGACATAGTTACAGGACCAGATAGCATATTATTGGCATAGTGCAGAGCATAATCTTGGATGATGAAGAACACGACCATTTGTGACATGCCTCTAAATCTAGTATGTGAGTGATGCATATGTATAATATGCTCTGCACTATGCCTATAATATGCTATCTGGTCCTGTAACTATGTCATGTTGTATAACGTTATATGTGTGAGACATGTGGTATGTGCATGGCCCCAAATATGGTATATGATTTTGAATCTATATCAAAGTCATTAGAATTACATATAATCTAAACCATTGTATTTGACTAGTTTATGTATCTATAAGCTGAAGGTATGTTCCTTTGAATGTGCTAAGTAATGTCGAGTGACTCATGTAATCTGAAACACTATATATTTTAACCAGTTTAAGATGAATTTGTTAATCTGACTATTGGATGTGTAAGAATCATGGTGTATATGTAAGTTGAAGGTGTATCCCTTTGAATATCTTGAGTGATGCTGAGTGACCCATGTCATCTGAATGACATGTGATATGACCTATTGTGCCATACCCCATGTTAAAAATTGGAAATCAAAACATTGCTCTGCACTATGCCTATAATATGCTATTTGGTCCTATAACTATGTCATGTTGTATAACATTATATGTGTGAGACATGTGGTATGTACATGCCCCCAAATATGGTATATGATTTTGAATCTATATCAAAGTCACTAGAAATACATATAATCTAAACCATTGTATTTGACTAGTTTATGTATCTATAAGCTAAAGGTATGTTCCTTTAAATGTGCTAAGTAATGTCGAGTGATATGACCTATTGTGACATACCCCATGTGCAAAAATTGGAGATCAAAACATTGCTCTGCACTATGCCTATAATATGCTATCTGGTCCTATAACTATGTCATGTTGTATAACATTATATGTGTGAGACATGTGGTATGTGCATGCCCCCAAATATGGTATATGATTTTGAATCTATATCAAAGTCACTAGAAATACATATAATCTAAACCATTGTATTTGACTAGTTTATGTATCTATAAGCTGAAGGTATGTTCCTTTGAATGTGCTAAGTAATGTCGAGTGAGTCATGTAATCTGAAACACTATATATTTTAACTAGTTTAAGATGAATTTGTTAATCTAACTATTGGATGTGTAATAATCATGGTGTATATGTAAGTTGAAGGTGTATCCATTTGAATATCTTGAGTGATGCTGAGTGACCCATGTCATCTGAATCACTGTATATTTTGACCAATCTGAGTTGAATCAAATAATTTGACTATTGGAGATGTATGAACCATGGTGTATTCATCTATTTGTGTGGATGGGTATGATGGGTAAGTGTAGGAATATGAATAATAGGAATGATGCCCCCATTTTGGGCAGAGGGATGAGATCTGTGATAGAAGAGGTTGAGCCAGAAGTGATGACTAGTGGCGTAAGTAGAAATAAGGTTGGCCTGTTGTCAGGAGATTGAAAGTTTGTTTGATTGATTATGCTGAGGTATTTTAAAGTTGAATGATCTTTTGATTGGTTAGGACCAAGTTGTATGTCTGGATATAAAAGAGGTATAGATATGTGTGTACTATAGTATGTGGATGATGTAGTAAAAGAGCAAGGCTTTCATGATTTTGAAGGTATCATTGTCATGATTTCATGGAATAAAATGGTTTGTAAAATGAAGCTAAAGGGTCAAGTTATAGGAAAAATAGTATTTTGATTTGGATGAAAAAGTTGTTTGATATAGGAAAATTGGATTGATTTTTGATTCATTTGTGCATTGACTAGGTTGAGAATTGAAGCTCTGGAGTGAGAGATATGTTGAAGAGATGAGCATCTACCATGACCTAGTTTAAGTAGTTGGTAGTCCAGATTGAGGTTGGTGGTGATGTTACCTAGTGAGTAACTAAAACACATGATTTTTACCTATTTATAAGCCTATTTTTTATGTTTTTGAGTTATTTAAAGTAGGCAAAGAAAATTTTGACTAGTTTCAATGCTCCTATCTAGAATTCAACACTCATATCTAGTGTTTAGCATTGATGTCTAGGTTCCAACACTGTTGTCTAGCACTGGTATCCTTTTTGCAATGCTATTATCGAATGGGGATAGATTTATAAGTTTCTAAGTTGTTACCTATTATTGTGTAGCTTGGATAGTTTCCTTAGCATGGTTGATTGACATATATGTTATTTTCTAGTGTTTTTGTAGGGTGAGGTATGGATGAGGGAGTTTCATAAAGGCTAAGTGATGGAGACACAGATTATTACCTTTGTTAGCTGATGAGAGATTTGTAATGGATAGGGTAGGGTTTGCATATTGTGTATGACCTAGGCCCTATGCAGTGGGATATGTATCTGATTATTACCTTATGTGAGAGGTGGAATGTAGACACTACTTTATGGATTCCTACTAGAGAGATTATGATTACTTTGGAAGATGTATACCATATTTTTTATTTGTCAGTTAGTGGATGTCATGTGACATTATAGGATGACATGGGTGTTGATGCTATTGATCATGCATCCTTGTATTTTTCTAGTGTACCCTCAAGCATACATCAAAGAGGTAGTGATAATGATGTAATACTATTAGTTATATTACATTCAAGTGTTCTGCACCTGTGAAAGTGGTTGGCCATGTTGTTAGCTTCATTTGTTATTATGGATAGGAGTGGGGTGTCGATTATGTATAAGATGCATAGGATCATGTGTAATATAGAGGTGTATGGAACTATGTTTTCATGGGGTAGGACTATGCTTGCCCACTTATATAGGGATCTTTATAGGTTTACTTAGGAGGCATTTAGTGGTGGTGTGATTGTGGCTACTTTATTGAATTATTGGGATTATGAACACATAGCAGTTGTTCAGCCAATATGATTACCAATGGAGAGGTGGGCACCTCCAAATCCATTTGAAGAGTAGTGGATGAGTACATTGGCTATCTAGTCTCCTAAGATAGATCACTATAGATGAGTTTTATATGGATTGGTCACTCAAGATTTAATATGGAGGCTCTATAGAGGATTTCTTGGGTAGGCTGAGGATGGAGTGTAGTTGTGATATATGAGGTTCAAATGTTAGTTACATGATCACTGGATTGGAGTGTATGAACACTTCTAGTATGAGAACATGACTAGATAGTTTTGGGTACCACAACATGTGTCCCCAATAGCATGGGTGTGGGTGAGGAGTGCATGGGCACTAGCGAGGGTAGAAGGTAATGTGAGGCCTACTGAGGTTGAAGTAATACCACTACCTTTGGATGCGTAGGATACAACTATAAATATTATTGATGTATATGATGTTGGATGTATAGATACATATACCACATGGTGGGCTAGGCATCGATGGGCTCTATTGTATCTTGTTGATGGAGGGGATGCACTTGAGTATGAGGATCTTGCTCTGATCTAGATGATGGGAGATAAACATTGATTATATTTGAATTGTGTAAAAATTTGTGCTTGTTTTATCTTGTTTTTAAAATGCATATCTAATGTAGTTTTATAATTTTACATGAAGGTGGAGTGAGAGGTTCTCAAGATGAAGTACCTACTAGGCGTGGAGGTGGAGATGATGGGTTCTAGGAGACCATCATTGAGTTGACACTTTCATAACTCACATGGCATGTTCCTAATGATGTGGTGGAGGAGGGTTTGATTGAGTGAGTGACAATTATGATTGGGTTTTATGCTCATTTGTTTGATAAAGTTGTTATAGCAACAATTCTATATGTTAGATTAGTGAGAGAGTGATGAGCTGAGGGCTATTCTAGATAGGAATAGGATGCCTCCACTTGATTGCGGATCAGTGAATATGTAGATTATGGATGAGTACATAGATCTTTAGAGTTAGTTTGTAGACTTACATGAAGAGTATGGATGTTTACTAGAGTGAGAGAGCCATCACAAGAGCTATTTAGGATCTCAAAGAGGTGTGGGGCCATCAAGTGCTAGGTTGGATTATGGGACTAATACTGGAGGAGAGAGTGATTGTTTGAGAATAAGGTGTCAACAAATAACTAGTTTTCAGTCTAAATTTGTATGTCATATTAAAATCATTCTTTCATTGTGTATGTTTACTCTTTCATCATTACGTGTTAGAAGGTAAGTTTTTCATCCTTCATTGTCGATAAACATGTTCGAGCTTGCTTATAATGGCCATTGGACTTTATATCTACATTGTAGAGTGGTTTCATTTTTCCATAAACATGTAGACTCACTACATTTGGTTTGGAGTTGAACTTGATTTACAAGGTTCTCATAATTGTTTTGAGCATTGGAAACAAATATTTCATCTATGGTGAGCAATCATGGATATTCAAGAGTGGAATGATATATTCTTTCATGCATTCCATCATTTTTGTGTGGGTTCCATGATGCTATATGTTGATCAAACAATACCCTTGTAGAATATATTTGATGTGCATCTTCCCAATACAATTTGTCCTAATTTGGTAAATTTTGTAACCATAGAAATCCATGGATATGTGTTGATCCTCTTTGTTTCCATTTGTACTTGAGTACAAAAAATTAGATAATTTTGATTTGGTAGGTTTTTTTTCTTATATATTGAGTTTAATGAAACATAGATTCATTATGAATACCTATACTAGTAGTCCTTGATGTGAAGATCAAGGATTTTTTCATGAAAGATTGAAAATATTTTATCTATGTATGAAGATGTAATATGAGGCTTTGCAATTAGGTTTTGGTTTATTGAATGAGAACTATTTCTTGAGAGAGATGGAGGGTCTGATGGCATGACTTTTGTAGATCTGGTCACTTAGTGTCTATTTCACTTAAGGTGAGGAACATTGTTGGTTATCCTAATTGTCGGATATATCCATTAGTTCAATCCTAAACTTGGACCAAAATGAACATGTACATATAAGTATTGATCCAAAACACATTAGTTGATATTCAATAATTACATTAGTTAATTAAGGTAGATATTGGCATAAGTCTAAAATTGTTCATTATAAGTTGTCTTCAATTTTTTATTATAAATACTATAGATATTGGTTGAATTCAATGGCACATCATTAGGCTAAATAAGAATTAATGAAAGCATGGATAGCTTCCAAATCGGTTGTCTTGATATCTATGGATAACATATTCATGAAATTAGAATTTCCTAATATGGGGTTATTTGTAAATGGAAATTTTAATTGGAAGAAGAGAAGTAAATGCATAGAAATAATCCCTCTATGTTTTAATCATCAAAAGGTGAGATACTAAAATTTGGCTAATTTATTATAGATGGAATACAACTATTGGTACTATTTACATTGTCTCTTATTTGGTCTACATCTCTTCATGCATTTGGAAGAGAAGATACAACATATAAATTTGATAACAATGTATATTTGTAGGTTCATTTGTGTATTCATTGAAGTCTATATTGTTTATTTTCATGTTTTTAATCTCCATTATAATGGGTGAAGGATAGAGGACATATAATTAGGTTCACATGATAGGGCATCAACTGCTTGATGGTCAAGTTGGATATCTATATAATAGGGGTCATTTTCCATTTTTTTATTGAAGGGATTGTATGACATGTGATATACTTAAAAAATAATCACACTATTTATTTTATGAGCCAATTATTCTTAACACTAAAACATCAATATTTTTTAGATGGACATGGTAGGTACATAAAATATAAAAGATATATCTTGTGGGAGCTAAAAGTATGACCTGTTTATTTTTATTTTCCATCACGTGCATGATTTTCTTGAAATATTAGATTTAATCTTGTGATAAGCATTTATTATACTTGATTGATATTAGATACAACTTCAGGTTGTATACCTAGGTCCATGTTATTATTACCAAAGAAGTGATTTTTGTTTCTCTTTGTAATACACTAATGACAAATATGATCACCATGGTAAAAATTTGTTTGAATACATGTATATAACTCCTTGTAAATGAAGCATGAATATATTAAAGAAAGACCATCTATCCTTTCATGAATTTATTTTAAGGATTATTAATAGCAACATCACTATGTAAAGCATCAATATTTGTTTTTTCACATGGTAATAAAGTCACTGACATGCATTTATTTGATCATTGTGCATTTTATAGCTCAAATGAGTCATTTTTATCTCACTTCCCATGAATGTATTTAATGATCATCGTAGAAAAATCAAATGCTAAATTAATGAAAATGGTTTGTATAGTCTAATAGTTTATGTATGAAAATAATATACAATTTAGAAATGTAACTATTTTAAAGTTAGGATTAACATTACTATTAAATAGGAATATATTTTTAACATACATATTGTTTTTATTCTTTTAACTATATAACTATAGGAAATTTTATAAGTATGCATTCAAAAACATTTAATGAGAATATAATAGAGAAAAATCAATTTTGTTCTTTATAAAATGCATATATGTAAACACATGCAAATTGAAATTAGTTGGCATTTATAATAACAAATATGTAAGTTAACTTACATCAAATGAATCAATGAAGGATGCATATTATTGTGTAGATTCATATTTAGTGTCACTTAGTAAGGTACAATACATATTTATTTAATATTGTACATCTCTACAAAAAATTCCAGTGTGAAATGATACTTTCGTAAAAGCACTTTTTGATAATTTCCCAAACCTCATTAGGAGATGGTGATATCTTCTATAGATCTTGTGTTCTTATACCCATTTTCAATATAAACATTTTAAAATTATGTGGTCTATATTATTCCTATAACATATTATAATATTAAAATCAATGTGTACTTATATTCACAAGATTGACATCAATGTTATATATTTTTATTATTATTGGTAAATTAGATGGATTTTTGAATCAGGGGCACACATTGTACATTAAATAAAAGTGAAGGGGGCCTGAAAGCCTAGATAATCACAAGTAATAACAACATAAAATGCCCAAAGTCACAAATAACATTAAAATAACTTCTATGACCCACCCCGTACCATTACGGCATATGAGGATCATATTAAGAGGTTAAGATTCCTTATTTTCTCTCCCTTTATTTATATTATTGACCACTATCGAAACTCCTCATTATCTAGAATCTAAAAATGTAGGAATGGAGACTTATAATGCATCAATAGTTTTATTATTTTTTAGTGAAACTCTTGCTACCATCTACTCGCTATAATCTGTAGTGAAATCATATACATATAGATTTTGATTTATCTTAAGTGAGGTCCCATCCAAATTAGGTCTATTCACGACCATTTTCCAATGTGAATATGCATTGGCACATTAATGTTATGTTTTTGACAATGCCGAGATGCGTCTTTTTTTTATTCATTTTTTTTAG
The DNA here is from genome assembly GCA_037957365.1 of Torreya grandis. NCBI lineage: Eukaryota > Viridiplantae > Streptophyta > Pinopsida > Cupressales > Taxaceae > Torreya > Torreya grandis. The sequence continues at coordinate 728,544 of JARHVA010005656.1, read as the reverse complement.
ATTGTCTATTATTAATTAGATAAATACAACTAGGATAACAAAAAATTGTCATTTTAACATGTATGACTATTGCATATAATTTAATTTAAATTTATTTATAAATAAATCTTGAATTATGGATGTATAATATTATTTTATGTTTAATAATACTTGTAATCAGTGATGATGTTAGCACATTTGCACCATCTTCTTCATACCATCTCCTTATTTATTATGCCTTATGTATATTTAGATTGATGAATAACTATGTACTTAAGATTATCCTTAATGTTTTACACTATATTCCTAAATTATGCCTTTTATGATGGTAAGAACTGAAACGTATAGTGTCTTTGATGCATACAAATTAGCTAAAAGTTTCCCATCTTCATCACATAAACTTCCCCAGAAAGCTAATTTACATCTTCTTCATACCATCTCCTTATTTATTATGCCTTAGGTATATTTAGATTGATGAATAACTATGTACCTGAGATTATCCTTATTGTTTTTCATTATATTCCTAAATTATTACTTTTATGATGGTAAGAACTAAAACCTATAGTGTCTTATATGCACACAAAATAGCTAAAATTTTCCCTCTTCATCACATAAACTTCCCCAGAGAGCTACTTTGATATTATATTCAGGTTTGTCTTGTAGTATTAGTGTCCTTTTAATATTTGAAGTTCCATTCAGTATTTTGAATTTTGAGACAAAAATAATAGATATAATAATGCTAATAGTGTTAGTCACAATGTTTTCAATTTCATATTTCATATCTTTAATTATTTTCAAGTCGAGACGTTATACTGGGACAGTGGGATTTTCTTCAAAATAATGTTTAATAGAGAATATCTTGTCGAGGATGATCTCCCATGGAATTTTGAAGTGGTTATATCTTTTATTTGCTTATTTTAAATTTCTATTTGAAATTGAGTATATTTTTCTAGTTTTAATTTGATTTAAGATTAGATTTGTTGTTTGGCAAAAAAAAGACACAATGATGTCATCTCTTTCATTATCAATGATGTTGAAGCATTTGTGTAGTTACATAGAATCCCC
>JARHVA010005656.1:680000-722500 GCA_037957365.1 Torreya grandis | reverse complement strand
TGGGGAGAGGTGTAAGAGAATAATTTAATTCATTTATAATATGTAATAAATTATCATGTAAAATTATAATATTATGTGCATCTATGTTATCCATGGATGGAGAGTATGCATTGTTTTAATTTGAAACAAGAGAATTAAATGTAGGAGAGTTATCATTTAGAAATTGTTTTGACAAATTAGAGTTGAGAGCATGAGATGCATTATTTGAACTATGCATTAGTGATTTGATTTTATCACATTTATATTATTTTATTTTGAAAATAGAGAGAGAGAGAGAGAGAGAGAGAGAGAGAGAGAGAGAGAGAGAGAGAGAGAGAGAGAGAGAGTAATAAGTAACTAGAAATCAGAATCAGCAAAGAATGGGAGATACAAGAAGCAACCAATATTGTATTAAACTCTTCCATAAGGAAATACAATGAAGAAATATCTCTTTCTTCCACACCTCTCAGATGTATAGATCTCTTTCCCTCAAGATTTCTCTCTCTCAATTACAACCAATTCAATCCTTGAATTGCTACCTTGTTTCTCTTTAAAGCTATGAAGATCTAACCCTATTATATAATACTAGGATTCATGATCTTATGCATTCTCCACCGTTAGATACACCTCTTAATCAAAGGTTCAAATATGTCTTGTCAAAAATAGAAACGAGAGCTCAATACTAACAGTTACTCTTTTCATGCAAACAATCTATTCTCCCTCAAAAATAGACTTCTAGAACGCATAGCTGACCAACGTAGGTCCCTATCTATCTGCATATGATCGACGTCTGCTGATCCATAACTGATGGTAGCATCCTCTGGTTGACCCCTGACCGACGTCGATCGATCCTGACCGATGTTGATGACTGTGTAACTCCAGCAACCTCTGCATTTGCTCATATGGTGAAGCTTTTAGCTCCATAACTCAATAGGATGTTTATGTAATTAATATTTCCATTCTACAATCTATTCAAATATTTTTAATTGGTGTAGCCAATGCTATATAAAAGAGTTCAATACCTACAAATAATTAAAAATTGAACCATCTATATATAAAAGAATAACTTATGCAATCAATAATCTAATTAGATATCCACTCAAAAAAGAACTCTTTTATTTCATATATATTATTTCAAAGGAATAATTTATAAAATTAAGATGTTAAGAATTCATGTCCATCCAATAAAAAATAATAAGTAGAATTCAAGAAACATAAGCAATGGACTTCCTTCAAATGTCAAGACAAGTGGAACCCAAATAAAAGGTTTCACATAAGGAACTTATATGAGTTACATGGCTGGTAGCCAAGGCAACCAACAACGTAGATATATTTGATTTTCAAGATGAGTGGAATCCAAATAAAAGGCTCCACTCAAGGAAATATTATAAAAATTCATCTTGGTATCCTAGGCAACCCATCAAGTAAGTTCATCTCAAGGGGGAGAAACATAGGTATAACTTTTATACTATTTAGGATGATATGATAACTAATTATCATTTTTGGTCTTCATTATGGTTTCATATAATGTATTCTTTTAACTAAGTAAATAAGAATGGCATTGTACATGATCATTCATTGCATTTAAATAGTATTAGTTCCTTTGCCATTTGTCATATTTATTTATGAATTACTATTAAATTTCATAATCATACATAAATTAGATAAATGATATTTTATAATTGGAACATACCTTGCATACAACTAATAGGTCTGAAGTGCATGATAGAAGGAGGTATTTATTTCATTATTCTCATAGTCTAGCTTAGCAAACTTATGCATTGCTACAAGGGTTAGATGTTCCAATGCATCTATGTAATTATAAATGAGAGTACCCATTTATCTCATTGTTATTCTATCTAAGGTAAATACTATTCCATTTTCTTTATTTTAAATCCAAAATGCATATGCAATTCAATAAAAATCATTAACTTCTATCTCATTCCATCCATCTTTATTCAGTTTGAAATATACAATTTTAAAATAGTTATATGTAACCATCTACTTTTTTATATTTTCATAAACCAATAATCTGAAATAAATGTTAATCATCATATAACATAATGCATATATTTTTAACTTCTAAATGGGATATTTTTCTATAAGAATAGATTTGTCACAAAACATATAAGTGATTCTCCTCAAGATTCAAAAAGAAATATATTTAAAGATGTTTATATGTAACATAAGTCAAAATAGGACCAAATCATTTTTATACCAAAATATTATAAATATGATAACTAATATATGAATGAACAAATATTATTTGTAATGACTTTCAGATCATATAACTTAGTATCAAAATCAAACAATTCCTATTTATTATGACCATAAGGAATAAGGTTAAACAACACAATTCATAGTACCTGTATAAAATCTTCAACCACAAATTTATTTTATCCTCTTAGTAATTTATTTCCAACATCTATCCATAATGTTTGTTAGTAGCCAACAATGTTATTATGATAACCAAAATCAGCATTAATAAACTATGCTAATCCATAACCAAATCAATAAATAAATCTGTTACCATCTTCCATATGAAGTCATTGAATAAGAGTTGAACATGAACCAACTGATTAGAACAAACCCACCCCACCAACCCCATAAGCCCCCCATTAGTGGCCCTTACCACCCCAACCATTAGTAAGTTGGAGTTGTGGTAACTGGGAACAAGTAATGTATTTTAGGCACATCAAACTCTAGATAAGGACATGACCACAAAAGACACATGTGATAATATCCATTCATTCTAAGGTAAGAAGAGAATACTCAAACCATCAGAGTATAGATTAAGGGTGAGGATGGTTAACTTAGACCATAGAATGATATAGAATGGATTAAATCTTAATCTATTATGTATCTTTCATGCTCATCCTATTTAGACCTCATCCAATATCTCGATAAGTCTTTAAACATCTAAACCCTCAATGTATACCTATAACTATTCTGGTTTAGTCTAGGAATGAGTTTATACATAATCCAATATGAGATGAAAAGCAATTTAAAATGACATAACTAGAAATACATGTTAATTTAATCATAACAGAAATAATAAACTATCATGATCAAATGTTACTCGGCCAACTAAATTGTCCAAGTCAAGTATTAACAATCACGTATAATTATAAAATGGTAAAAACCTTTTAATTTCAACATAGTCAATTAAAACCATAAAGACTGGATTATGAAAAAAAACATCAAGCTAAGTTAACAATGAATAAGACATACTTAAGTCAAATCTGATCAAGTCTTCACTAATAAAGACCCTAGGATAGTGAAATCAAAAGTTCAAGTGAGCAGTTCAGTCAAAATAAACACATAACCATAAAAGTTTGTTTCATAATCCTATATATATATATATATATATATATATATATATATATATATATAGGATTATGAAACAAAACATCAACAAGCTGAGTTAACAATGAATAAAACATACTTAAGTGAAATTTGGTCAAGTCTTCACTAATAAAGACCCTAGGATAGTGAAATCAAAATTGTAAGTAAGCAGTTCAGTCATAATAAACACACAACCATAAAATCAAATATATATATATATATATATATATATATATATATATATATCCCAAATAGTTGGATAAATAAATTTAAGCACAGTCAACTAAATCACTATCACCTAAAAATATAAGGAATATAAACATTCTGCTCATATATATATATATACACTTAACTGTGCTTAAATTTATTTATCCAACTATTTGGGATATTAAATAAATTTAAGCACAGTCAAGTAAATCTCTCTCTCTCTCTCTCTATATATATATATATATATATATATATATATGATAAATAAATTTAAGCATAGTCAACTAAATCACTATCACCTAAAAAATACAAGGAATATAAACATTCTGCTCATATATATATATATATATATATATATATATATATATATATATATATATATATATATATATATATGAGCAGAATGTTTATATTCCTTGTATTTTTTAGGTGATAGTGATTTAGTTGACTATGCTTAAATTTATTTATCCAACTATTTGGGATATATATCATATACATATATATATATATATACACATATATAGATATATATATACATGTATATATATATATATATATACATGTATATATATATATATATATACATGTATATATATATATATATATACATGTATATATATATATATACACATGTATATATATATATATATCATATGTGCATGTGTGTGATATATATATACATGTGTATATATATATATACATGTGTATATATATATATACATGTATATATATATATATATATATATATATATATATATATATATATAATATGTGTATGTGTGTGTTAGTGTGTGTACACACACACACACATCCTTAAAAACCCAAATAACATAATTACCATCAAATGAATTCCAATAATGATTCTAATGGTCTAAATTCATAAAAGAGACTAGGTTTGAACATCATAGTTTGAAAATAAAATCCAAAATTCCACAAAGAATCATAGTCTATTATAATATAGGGTATATGAAACTATGTGTGTGTGGGTATAATTCACAGTTGAAATGAGATAACCTAGAGATCAAATAAAATAAGGTTAAGATTTTCTTCCATAGCTTAAACAAAATACCATAGTCCCTTAATAACAAAATATTCACCAACAAGATAAATACCACCCAGAGAAACCACTATACCCAAATTTGAATGACAAGGATGTGAGAATGATTTAACAACATAACCAACATATATAGATACTAAGTTGGATTTATCAAACACACTCAAGGCGAAAATATGACCATTATCCAAAAATAACATAGTTGGTTTCAAGAAATGAAATCATCCAAAACACATAATCAATTCCTTCAATCCTAAGTTTCAACTTATCCATATATAAACCTAGACACTCATGCATAAATATACTTGAGAACCCATTAAACTATTTCTTATATAAACACAATCTTTAAAAGAAAAGAATACATAGTGGAAATAGTTATAAACATGGGGTTTGCTATTCTTTACATAATACCATGATATAATAAAGCATAGTCCTTGATGAGAACCCAATCTGAAATGGTAACACATCAGTCATGAGAAATATATTCAAACTAGACAACATACATAGACTTATCCTAGTTCAAAAATCCTAATGACATGAATTTTTAATGATAATAAATGGATTTCAATGATATATATATATATATATATATATTTATATATATATATATATATGTATGTATGTATGTATGTATGTATGTATGTATGTATGTATGTATTACAAGTTTATATATGACAAACATATCATTATATCATTATAATAAGATGTGCATGCACCCAAAAGTCTCAGGACTTTTGACTGCATGTGTAACCTCTAGGTTTTATCAATATATCAATAAATTAAGATAAACCAACTATAAATTCTCAAATATAGACTTACTTGAAAAACACAGATAAATATAGAAGAAATGAAAGCTTAAATACTCACTTGAGATTCCTGTCTATTTCCCAACTAACCAGCTCACCATTAAAACTAGTAATGACATAGAATTCACTAGTTCACCATATGCATCCAAAAATCCCCATATTCCTAACATTCTACCTGACATATACCTTCCCCATCCTTTCCTTATACCTCATCAACTCACATTCAAATCCCTGGAAGTAAGAGAAACTTAGCACATCCCAAGGAAAAATTTTCCAACTTTCCCATTAATGGCAAGTTTGGAAGGCTCACTAAATAATCACACCTCAACCAATATGAGAATAGTTTAGAAGAACTAATCAAGGACTAACATAACCAAATGGATATCATTGTAACCCTCAATACCTACCTTATTAAGTAAGTCTTAATGCTTTTTGATATAGACCATCAACCCAAGTCGATGTGTTGATAGCATCAAGATTTTAAACTATGTTTAATTCAGACCAAAACTATATATCTATTTAAACAAAGTGCCATAAGCCTTAAATAATAATGCTAGGTCAAAGGGGGTGTTATGGTAGCATGGGGATAACAATGGTTCCCAAGGGTTAGGTCAAGGTAGATTAAATAGGTTTAATTAATGAATCAGTAGGGACTAAAAGAGAATAGACATGATTCAAAAACCCTATAGAATTAGGAATGAAATTAAAAGTATGGGGAAAGGTGGTGGTTGACAATAGATAACCAAAAATAATGAACAATAATGACAAGTAATAACTCATAACAAAATTAGTAAAGTATAGTAGTTAAAACAAACACAAGGACCACAACTAACAACACATAATAGATTATAACAACCAAATAAAATTTTATGAAGGACAATCAAATAATAGTATACCTATCAATCTTATAGATGTGCTCAAAAACATTATTCTAAGATTACAGCCTCCACTTCCTACCTAGCTCATAGATAACCTACATCCATCCCAATGACATAAATGCATTATGTCATAAATCAAAAATAGATTGTAAAATCATCAATAACAAAATAATAATCGGCCCTTAACATAATTAATCATAAAATAAGTATGAAACCAACAATGTTGGATCAAGTACCATATAATCCAACCAAATTACATCTAAACAAGTTTATCATCAAAGTGATAAAGTAATAATAACAAAACTATATATGAAAATGTGGGATCATGGCATCCTCCCCCATGAAAAGGAGCCATCTTGATGACTTAATAAAAAAACCATGCATTATTTTATTTGAAAACATGATCATCCTCCTAATTGTCACTTATTTCACTAATAGGATCTTATTATAACAAAACCTATTGTATGTTCCTATTTCACAAATTAACATTGTGATGGTCTAGGATTCTCACTAGTTCCAACTAGATCTTTTCTTCTTTCATGACCTATAAATGAGTCCAATCTAAGAGATGAGAAGGATCAGTTATATACTTTCTTGATAATACAACATGAAAAACATCATGAATCTTTGAAAGAGAAGGATGAAGTGACTACCAATAAGTAGCAAGACTAATATTTTCTACTATGTCAAAAGGCCCAACAAATCATGGTGCCAACTTGGAAGCCTTTTCAAATTTAATAGAACTTTTTTGTAGTCTAACAAGCAAAAACAATTTCTCCCCTATGTTGAATTCACATTGAGTTGTCTTAAGATCTGCATATATTTTTTGTTTATCAGAGGTTGCCTTCAAATTTTGCCTTATTATTTCTATCTATCTATCATATTCTAGTAGTAAATTAGGTCCATTAACTACCCTATTTTTTAAGCTATCCCAACCAATAGATTTTTTATACTTACGTCCATATAAGACTTTAAAAAGAGCCATCTTAATATCTGAATTGTAAGAATTATTATATGCAAACTCAACTAGATGAAGATAATCCTCCCATTTTACTTGTTGATTCATTGCATACATGTGCATCATGTCTTCAACCACTTGGTTGAGCTATTCCATTTCCCCATCTGTTTCTAAATGATATAAAGAGTCAAAGTTCTCCTTTGTTCCAAAGAGTGTAGTTAAATTATGGAAAAACCTTGAAGTAAATAATTTATCTTGATCTGATATGATTACCTTAGGTATGCCATGAAGTCTTACTACTTCTTTCATAAAACATTTTGTAAATACAAATGCATCATCTATCAAATTTCTAGTAATAAAGTGGCCAACTTTAGTTATTTTATTAATCACTACCAACATTGTGTCATGCTTGTTGCATGATTTTGGTATCCCCAAAACAAAAACAAGTGAGAATAGAACCCAATTATTTTTAGGAATATCATGAGGGTGAAATATCCCTCTTGGATGGTAATGCTCAACTTTAACTCACTGTCATTTCAAGTATTTTTCTATAAATTCAACAACATCATGCTTCATCCTAGGCCAAAAATAGATCTTTTTCATCTTAGGCATCATTTTTGTAACACCTAGATGAGCACAATAAGGTTTTCTATTCACTTCATTAAGTATATAATTTCTCAAGTCACTCATCTTAGGGACATAAATTCTACCTTTATGCCTAATCAGGTCATTTGTTGCAACAAAAAATTTAGAAAATACTTTTACTACTAGCTCATCAACCAAACCTACACTTACTTCATGGTAGAATACATTAGTAAGATACTATTTCAAAATAACAATTGTAAAATTTCCTTGTAATACTAAAAAGGAAGCAAGGAATGTATACCTAATGAGTGCATTAACCAAATGGTTCTCCTTGGCTTTCACATATGAAATATTCATGTCAAAATTGCTCAAAAATTCTAGATAACTATGTTGGCATACATTTAGATCTTCTTAAAAAAACAAATAATCAAGACTTTTATTATCAAATTTTAATTAGAAAGGTTTTCCCAACAAAAAGTGTTTCCATTGCTTAAGTGCATGCATAATGGAAGCAATTTGTGTGTCATGTGTAGGATAATTATTTTCAAGGTCTTCCAAATTTCATGATTCATAGGTGACAACCTTTCCATATTGAGTCAAGATACCTCCATAGCCTTATTTGGAGGCATCATCTCAAACTTCAATGTTGTCATTTGGGTCTGGTATGAATAAAATAGGAGTTGTAGCAAGTAGTCCCTTCAACTTAACAAAATATTCCTCACACTGAGAAGTCCATAAAAACTTACTTCATTTTCATTTAAATAAAGTGATAGGATACCCCACACTAGATAAATTTTCAATAAAGCACTAGTAATAACTAGCTAGCCCCATGAAGCTTCACACTTCATGTACATTAGAAGGAGTAGGCCAATCTTGGATAACTTTGATCTTGGTAGGGTCTATAAGAATGCCTTCTTTGGAAATAATGTGTCCAAAATAATGAATTTTAGATTCATAAAATACACATTTAGATAGTTTTCCATAAAGCTTATGTTGTCTTAGTCTTTATAAGACTATATGAAGGTGTTGGTCATGCTTAGCTACATATTTAGAATAAACTAAAATACCATCAAGAAAAACCAGCAAAAACTTATCCAAGTAATCTCTAAATATGTTTTTCATAAGGTTCATAAAGGTTGTTAGTGCATTTATTAAGCTAAAATGTACAGCCATAAATTCATAGTGTCCATATCGAGTCCTTAAGGCATTTTTATGAATTTCCTCTTCCTTGATGCATAGTTGATGGTAACTAAACCTCAAGTCTATCTTGGAAAATATTTCAACACTTTTCATTTGGTCAAATAAATCCTTAATTCTTGGCAAGGGATAGAGGTTTTTGATTGTTACCTTGTTCAACATGCAATAATCAATACAAAGCCTTAGAGTATTATCCTTCTTTACAAGGAATACCAGAGTACCCCAAAGAGACACACTTGGTCATATGGTTCCACTATCTAAAATTTATTACAACTAAAATTTTAACTCTTGTAGATCAGCCACATTCATGCAGTAAGGTGCCTTAGATGCAGGGGAAAATCCATGTATGATATCAATAGAAAAATAAAATTAACATTTGGGTGGTAACCTGAGCAAATTTTCAAGAAAGACATCCATAAACTCTTTTAGTATATGAAAATATGCATGTTCTAACTCTTTTTCATTAGAAAGTTCTTATAGTTGGACTGCATAGAGCAGATAGCCTTTCCTAATAGCTTTTTTTACCTGTAGGGTAGGAAATGTAGTACATCTTATGGACCTTTACATGCCTTACAACTCTACAATTTGGCCAAGGTCATTGGTGCATTGTACTCTTTTACCCACACAACCAAGTGTGGGGTTATGTTCATGCATCCAATCCATCCCAAGATGATATCATATGACCTCAAAGGTGTGAGAAATATATTTATCTTGGTCTTAAAAACACCAAGATCCAACTTTACTTATTTTAAGCATTCATTACCAGTACTGAATTCCACTTCCAAACCTTCTCTTATCAAGATGGATTTAATGTTACATTTTTTAGTAGTAAGAGGAGAAATAAAATAGTCTATTGCACCATAATTAATCAAAATAGTTAAATGAAAACCATTAATTATACCTTGGGTCTCAATAAGAGTGGCCTGCAAGTCAGCATCATGATTATCAATAGTAATATACATTTTATGTTTCACTATTTAGCCTGATTTCAGCTTTGAACAGTCCTTTTTATAGTGGTTCTCACCACATTCCCAACACAAAATAGGCCTAGAATATGCTACAAGAATAGTGTTAGCACCTATGGTAGGTCCACATGAGTTATTTTGGTACTGTTACTTCTTATAAGAACCAAATTTAGAAGGTTCATGGGACTTGAAATTTCTATTTTTATTTGAAAACTTGCTATAATTCTTATTGCCTCATAAAATTTAATGAGTAAAATTATATTTTTTAACATTCTTGTTTATGGGAGAAACATTCTTGGCTTTAGACTACTACATATTAGACTTAATTTTTTATCTTGCCCTTTGGCAAGATTATCTTTATCTTTATCCCTATATGTTACTTTTATGGTTGCAACCAACATTTTTGGATTAGTCATGTTAGCATCATGCATCAGAATTTATTTAAACCCTAGTTTGAAATTTGTGATTTTATTTTTCTCGTCATGCATATAGTTCACATGACATAATAAATCTATGATTTTATTTTCGTAATCTGTAATAGACATGTTATCTTATTTTAAGAGATAAAAATTAGTGATTTTTTGCTCTTTATAGTTTGTATCAGGTACCTCTTGTGAAATTGAGTCTCAAAAATAGTCCAAGACATATTTAAAGGTTGGTACCCTTCAATGTCATAAAGGTGGTTCCACCATAATGCTTCAGGTCTAATAGTTGATAGGCTACTACTCTAAATTTCACATTATAAGGCATATTGTGCAAATTGAAGTTATTTTCCAAGTGTACCAACAAGCATTGGTTGCATCATCTGATTATTCACTTGAAAATGTAGTCAGGGGAAGCTTATTCATCTTCTTGATGATTGGGTCAATGGTGGTCAAATGTAGTTCTTGAATTATAGGTCCTTCCACTTAATCCATTTCCAACCTAGATACTTCCTCTTGGGATATCCCTTTAAGATTATTCAGTCTTTATTCCTGATTATCAATCTTCCCTTGCAAGGTGTTAAGGGATACTAAGATCCCACTAAGGACTTATTCATGCTTATTTGTTGGAATCTCATTGACTTCTTCCACATGTGGTACCTTGGTATTGCTATCTACATTATTTACTGGTAGTTCATTTAGATTATGAATGAGAATGTGACCTTGATGACTTCTTCCATGTCCTCAACCCCTGTCCATAGAAGCATTGACATTAAAAATATTTCCATGGATATTACCTCTACTTGATCATGTTCTAACCATCCTAAGAAATCACAAGTGATAAATTTTAAGGTTACATTTAGTTAATGGAAAAATACTCATTCCTAGAGTTCCCTAGAGCAGAACACTACTCTGATACCAAATGAAACAACCCAACAAAAAATTGTAGTCATATATTAGAGTACACTTTGGATACATGTTAAACCCACTTACTAATGCAATGAAACATTCAATTAACTATGCACTAACATGACTGAAACTAAAGGAGGGGAAACTCAGGCAATTTGCCAGAGGTAAACACGTACAAAAGGCACTATGGGGAAGATGGTTATTTTTTTAGAGGGATTATGAGATTTTGGGTGTATCAATATATTCACACACTACCAAGTCTCAAGTGTCATAATTAGAACTTGATATTACCTCATAGGACAATTTCTAAGTTTTTAACCCTAGGTAAATGCCTCACTCTCCTCAGTGGGTTTTGATCACGCTCGAGGATGGTTAGTTATAGGAAGGGTTTAACTGAGAAGGGTATCCTTAATTTATTAGCTAGGTCACTCAGTGTTGAAGTCAAGATACAAGCTATATAATTAGACAAGTACTCAAAAAATATCAAACATAAATAATTAAATACTCTCATATTTCAAGCAACAATTATAAAAGCATAAAAGTAAACAAATTTAGTACAACATTCTCAAGTGCTACTAACTGGGTTACAACACCTTATAACCTTTAAGGTCTTTACACCTATTTTTACATCATTGATGTCAAATATGGATGTTTATAAAAACAATAATGTCATTTTATAATCTATTCAAATATTTAAAATTGGCATAGCCAATGCTATATAAAAGAGTTCAAGGCCTACAAGCGATTAAAAATTGAGCCATCTATATATGGAAGAATAACTTATGAAATCAATAATTCAATCAGACATACATTCAAAAAAGGAATTTTTTCTTTCATATATATTGTTTAAAAATAATACTTTATAACATTAAGATGTTAAGAATTCACTTTCATCCAATCAGAAACAACAAGCAACATAAGCAACAGAGTTCATTTAGGTGTCAAGATGAGTGGAACCTAAATAAAAGGTTACTCACAAGGAAATTTTATGAGTTTCACTACTGGTATCCAAGGCAACTATCCAAAAAGGTTTATTCAAGTTTTAAGATGAGTGGAACCCAAATAAAATCTTCCACTCAACGAACTCTTATAAAACTTCATGTTGGTAGCCTAGGTAACCTATCAAGTAAGTTCAGCTCAAGGGGGAGAAGCATAGGTATAAATTTTTTACTATTTAAGATGATATGATAACTAATTATCATTTTTGGGCTTCATCATAGTTTCATAAACTATATTCTTTTAACTAAGTAAATAAGAATGGCATTGTACATGATCATTTATTGATTTTAAATAATATTAGTTCCTTTGCCATTTATCATATTTGTTTATGAATTACTATCAGATTTCATAATCATACATAAATTGGAGAAATGATATTTTATAATTGGAACATAACTTGCATTTAACTAGTAAGTCTGAAGTCTGTGATAGAAGGAAGTATTTATTTCATTTGTAACATAGTCTAGCTTAGTAAACTTATGCATTGTTACAAGAGTTAGATGTTCTAATGCAGCTATGTAATTATAAATGAGAGTAATCATCTATCTCATTAATAATATATCTAAGGTAAATACTATGCCACTTTCTTCATTTTAAATCCAAAATTTGTATGCAATTCATGAATAATCATTAACTTCTATCTCATTCCATCCATCTTTATTCATTTTGAATTAGCTATATGTAACCATCTAGTTATTTATATTTTATAAACTAATAATATGAAATAAATGTTAATCCCCATAATAAAATAATTTATATCTATTTAACTTTTAAATGGGACCATTTTATGGAAAAAATAGATTTTTCACCAAACATCTAAGTCATTCTCCTCAAAATTCAGAAAGAAATATATTTAAATCTATTTATATGTAACATTAGTCAAATTAGGACCAAATCATTTTAGTACCAACATACTAGAACTATGAGAACTATTATATCAATGAACAAATGTTATCTATACCCACTTTTAGATCATATAATTTAGTATCAAAATTAAGCAATTCTTATATACTATGACCATAAGGAATAAGAATAAATAACACAATTCATAGTACTTGTATAAAAAATTCAACCCCATATTTTTTTTTTAATCTCTCAATAATTTATTTACAAAATCTATCCATAATGTTTGTTACAAGCCAATAATGTTATTATGATAACCAAAATCAGCATTAATAATCTATACTAATCTATAATCAAATCAGTAAATACATTTGTTACAGTATGTAAGAAATCAAAATTACATGATGCACATAAATTTATCCTATAATAAATAAGAATAGAGCACACCTACACTTCTGATTGGGTATACACTTATTAAGCAGGAGCATGATCAATATGAGGATCCACTAAACCTGAATAGGGGATCACTTATATCACCTATCACAACATATCATGCTAGAAATGGCTCTAAATCCTACAATCTAACACAATTACACAATAAACCTAAAAGATTCCTATGATTTGTTATTCACTTATACTAATGAATAAGAAATTAAACTATTCTAATAACAAAAAAAGTAAATTAATATAGTGTGCACCAAAGCTTGTGTCACAAAGTGAGGAGTTAGATGTAAAGAACTCAAATATGTATAGGGAACTTCAAATAAAGTAAATATGAGTAACACCCTAATACATATAATATGAAGAGTAATATTTCTTGAGCCAACACTTATGTTACTTATATCTACTAAAAGAAAGGAGAAAAAAGTTAGAATATACTTACCTGAATGTGAACCCATCATGATTCAATCTCTCCCTTGGCCAATGGGGCTTTGTAAGAGGTTGTGGTTCATAATGATCACTTTGTTAGGATAAAGCACCCAAGACAAATCCACAAGACTAGATTCTAAAAAATAGGAAACTTAAGCTAAGTCTTCTCAAGTATAATGGTGGAAGAGTAGATTATGATTAAGCGTGAGAGAATTATAACTCTCTATTGCCTTGATTTTTAAATGACTAAAATGACCTTGTATATATAGGAGTATCTTTCTCAAAAATCACTTAGACATGTTGGCTGTACTAGGTCGACTAGGTCGACCTAGTAAATTATTGGGCTAATGCCTAAAGCCTATGCTAGTTTAGTTAGAAGGCTAATAAGTCAAAATAGCTAAAGTTATCCTAGAACAAACTAGGTTGACCAGGTCAACCTAGTTGATTGAACATGTTAGAAGAGTGATAAGGTAAGGAATAAAGGATATAAAGAGGAAAAAGTCTAGAAGACTATGAAATGGAGGAGAAACAACTTAGGTAAAGGTTTTAGGACATGAATGGATTGTAAATAATATGGAAATAAGGGACAACAATATTTTGAAGCACCAAAGGTTTGCCCACCCCTTTCCCAGTGTGCACCTTAAGGTATGCACTTAGAGAGATTGAGTCGTGATGGGTTCTTGTAAGATGTAAAGCATCAATATTTGATTAAAGATAAAACTATTATGTGAATACATATGCCTCATTCAAATCTCATCATGTGTCATGAAGGTTTAATAAGGGATGTTACTTTGAAAAAGAACATAAGGACACACACAATGCTGATGCTAAAACAAGGTTGTAGTATTTTAAAAAGCATAAAATAATTGAAAGTAAAAGATAGAAAGTGAAACTAACTAAAAAGTAAAATTGATGCATACCTTGACATACCTTAATCATGGGATGATCTTCATCTATTTTTTTAGTTTTGATTATGTTGGGCATAGAGACTACTTTCAAAAAACCCAAGAATCCAAAACTAAGGAACAAAAAAAAACAAATGCAAGAAAAGTCAAGATAACTAGTGCTATGTGGATGGGATGTAATTGGAAATTTTGACAGGGTAGGGAGACAAGTGACATGTTAGACCAAAATACCAAGTCAAACAAGAGTAAAATAGTGTAACTAAAAATCTAAGTCTACTAAAGACAAAAAAATCAAATAAGTAAACCTCAAGTAAGAAAAGGCAAACTCACCAAATTAAAACAAAGATATATGCTAAAAAGGAATGATAAGTAAGACAAATCAATGGCAAAATGAAAAACAAAATAGTAAAACAACATTGATGAGTGAGTAGTAACAATCCACATCATAATCATAAATATAAAAATGATTCATGAAAGGGAAAACAACATTATCGAGTGAGCAATAACAAACCACATCTCACTCAATAATGGAAAAAGGGTACAAACTCAGGTGTTCAAAATAGCAAGATAGAAAAATTAGGATAAATGGGAAAATCAAAGTAAAGTAAGTATGTGAAATGTAAAATTATATGATCTAAAGTTTCTCAAACATGTTTTTCTCTAAAGATAGATAAAACTAAAACAAATTAATGCTAGCATGTTTTTACAAAATGAAGAAGAAGGAATTAGAAAGGAAAGGGAAAACATATTTGGAATCATAATTTGGCTATCAAGGGGGGGGGAATGAAATGGGTGGAAGGGATAATGAAGGAAAAAACCAAAGTAGAGAAACTCTTTACCTAAGTCAAGACACTGAAATTTGGTTTATCAAAAAAAGAGGACTGTCGACCTTAAGGACTTTGAGGAACTTCTCTTAGCTACATAAGTCTTTGGTCAGTAAATGGAGTATATAGATCATCCTATGAAGGCTATATTTATGAAAATTAAAATGTACCTACCTCTCCATGGTGTGTTACCTATTCTTTAGGATCCCTTATAGAGCCATCTATCTACTACAAAGATTGGGTACTTGCAAGAAAAAGTATGTAGTACCATAGGTTTTTTTTGAATTCCCCTATTCTAATCTACTGGCCTACTTCACCCCAAAGGACTTCAGCTCTATGTAATGTTAACTATGGAGTTTAAGCTTTAATTATAGATAGGAGATGTGCTTGTAATCACATCTTTTGGTGTGAATTTAAATTTTGATATTTGTATGTTACCTTTTAGATATCATTTCCTTTTGTTTCAAATGATTTGGATTTTAAATTTCTTGATGGATTTTTATATTCCTCTTTCATATAGATTTATAAGACCAAACATGGGTGATAAATATGAATTTAATTTGAAAATTTTGGACAAGGTTTATAAGAGAGAGAACTTCAAATAGAATGAGGTCTAAGATTATTATAAATCTAGGTGAAATAAAGTGCTATCTTGACTTCAACCTTTTTTTATCCAATGTGGAGATGAAAGAAAAGGGGAAATCAAGAGGAATGACACATGGAAAAATTTGAATTGATTAAAATTGAAAAAAATGGGGCAAAAAAAAAGAGAGAAGGGATATAATGATATAAAAGGTGTGATTACTTATCATAAGAATGAGGGAATTGAAGGAAAAATATGCTAACATAGATTGTTATGAAAATTCTATTTAATAAAACAAGCAAAATCTAATGTCTAATAACAAGGATAACAAAGAACATGAAAGGAATGGTAATTTTATGAGGAGGGTTGGGTCCTATCCATGGTTTTATAAATAAAATCATAAAGGAGAGACCCATGAGGATGCTAATAAGAAAAAAGTGAGGGAGCCTTTTGATAAATCACCTCACAAAGAAAAACCTAGAGAATGCCAAAACAACATTAGCAAGCAACAAAATGAAAAAGGAAAATAAAATAAAAGATGGTAATTTTGTAAGGGATGTCAGGTCCTATCTATGGTCTTATAAGATAACTCAAATAATAAAAACCCAAGAGGCGCTAAATCAATATTATCAAACAAAAAGTGAATGAAAATAAGAAAATGAAGACTATGATACATCAAGAAACCAAAAGACCAAAAAGGGAGGACTAAAGGTTTATGAACAAGAGGGAATTGTTGTAGAGGGAGAGACCTATGCTAAAGTATCCTAAAAAAATATGTTGGAAATATATAGATATAAATCATGATAAGAAGGAAATGATTAGGCAAAGTACTTTTTTAGGAATTGAGCATTGGTGGGCTCCTTAAAAACATGGCCTTCATTAGTTTGAATATGATAAGTGCTTAGAACAAGAATGTCTTTGAATAAATATAGGCCCCACCATTTTTGGGCATGTTTACCTTCTTTTTCATGAGTGTAGTCTAATTTAAGGACAAGATCACTAGCATTAAATGTGTGGATTTTAACATGTGTTTTGTGTTGTCTAGCAATGTGAGCCTTATATTGGGGGTTATGTTGTAAGATAGAGAGATGATGTTCATCAAGAAGATCAAGGGTATGAAGGTGAGCCTCACATAATTCTTCATTAGGAATGATGCCATGAAGAGATATGTGAAGAGAAGGAAACTCAAATTCAAGAGGAAGAACTAGCTTAGAACCATAGACTAAAGAAAAAGAAGTTTCCCTAGTGGCATTACAAATGCAAGTCTGATAAGCCCATAGGGTAGGATAAAGATAAATATGTCAATTCATGTGAGTTTCGTGAATGATATTTTGAAGATTTTTATTGATAATTTTTTTAGTGGCTTTAGCTTGACCATTTCACTATGGATGATAAGGCAAGGAAATCTTGTGATTGATTTTGAATTTGGTACAAATTTTTTTAGCATGTTTATTTTTAAAATTACCACCATTATCAAAAATGATGGTGTGAGGAACACCAAAGAAGGAAATTATTTGATTGAGAATGAACTTAGATATGGTAGGACTAGTAACAGTAACAAGGGGCATGGCTTCAATCCACTTGGTAAAGTACTCAGTAGTGATGATAATAAAAATGTGCCCATCTTGGGAATGAGGAATTTTCCAATGAGATCAAATCCCCGTGTGGAAAATGTCCAAGGAGATTAAATAGTTTAAAGTTCAGCTAGTGGGGAATGAATGAGATAATTATAAATCTAATAAGGATTACACTTTTTATCATATTAAATTACATACTTTTCAAGAGTAATCCAATGGTAACCCATACATAGTAATTTGTGGGTAGTAGCATGTCCACTAAAGTGACCACCGCAAATGCCACCATGTGATTATCCAAGTAGAGGAAGGACCTCATATGGCATGGCACAATGGAGCAAGGTACCCTCATCATTGTGATAATAAAGAATGATATGTTTTAATATATATTTGAAATCTTGTTTGTGAAGATGTGTATTTTAACAAGAATTTAAGTTAGGAGGATAAGTTTGATGTTCTAAGAAGTGGATGATATTTTGATACCATGGGTATTGTCAAATGGTCACAGCCTTGATGTGGAAACTAAGTGAATTTGAAGGGTGGGTATATGATGAAGATTTAATTATTTGGATGATAAAAGAAGGATAAAAAAGGACTTGATGTGGATGAAAAATAGAAGTGGAAGAGGTAAGATAATCAACAATGGAATTGTGATATCTAGAAATAGGCTCAATTGTAAAATAGGTAGAATCCTTGGTAAGAGTGATTGAAATTTGATGATAGGTGATACGGTTTTCACTTTTACATTGATAGGCACCACTAATTTGATCTAAAATGAGTTGAGAATCACCCAAGGCATGAAGATATTATATGTATAAAGCAAGAGCAACTCTCATACCTATAATAAGAGCTTCATACTTGGCCATATTATTGGTGACATCAAATGTAAAATGGAAATCTAAAGGAATTATCTTGCCAAGAGGACTAGTGAGAGTGCAACCTACCCCAACTCCTTGAAGGCATTTATCACCATAAAATAAAAGGTCCAAGTTTCCTCATGTAAGTTGATATTAATCTGAGATTATTGAATAATTGCCTTTGGCTTAGTAGTACTAGAGGAAGTGAAAGATTCATCAAGTTGATTAGCTTCAAGATTAATAGTAAAGCTAGGAAAATAATCTTTAAGAGAAATTACTTGATTAATACCTTTAATTTAAAGGATATTATCATCAAGAAGGTTATCTTGAAGGGAAGAAGTGGCTGCAATAGGTGCTAAAACAAGTTGGTTAGCTATGGCTTACCCTTTGATATCTTTGTGTGTGAGGATGCAAAGATCGAAAATCATAAGTAAGACCATTAACTTACCAATTCTATCTCTTGGAAGAAATGCTTTGGAAAAGAAAGGACAGAGGGGTCCAGAGTAAAAAATGACATAAGTGGTTTGGTAAAACATGTAGTGATGAAGCTTTTTAGCTGCAAAATACATAGCAAATCAATCATGCTCAACTTTGGTATAATGTGTTTCATAATCGATGAGGCCTCAACTAATATAGTAGATGGCATACTCTTTTCTTGTATCATCCTATTGGGCAAGCATTGCCCTGACTGATATGGGTGTGGAAGAGGTACAAAGTATTAAAGGTCTATCATTGGAAAAAGGATAGAGTGTAGGTGGATGAAGTAATGATTCTTTCATATTATAAAAGGATTTTTGACATGAATCCATCCATTACAAGGATATACATTTCTTGAGAAGGTAACTAATAAAATGAATTCAATAAGCCATCTTGGGAATGAATCATATAATTGCCTCAAGCTTGCCTAGATAAGTATGAATATTAGGAATAGAATGAGGGATAGTCATGTTGATAATATCATTAATCTTGGCTAGATCAACATCAATGCCATAGAGAGAGACTAAAAATCTCAATAATTTTTTAAAGGACACTCTGAAGACACACTTAAAGGGATTAAGTCAGACTTTATATTTGATGAGATGGTTAAAGATTATGGCAAGATCAAAAAGATGATTTGTATGGTGTTTGGATTTCACTATAAGATCATCCACATATGTTTAGAAAATTTTATCGATGAGATCATGAAATATATGAGTCATTACACATTGGTAAGTGGCCCTAACATTTTTGATACCAAAGGAAATTTGAAGATAAATATAGGTGCCCCATTCTATGGTGAAAGTAGTATTATGTTGGTCTTCAGGAGATATATGAATTTGATTGTATCTTGAAAATCCATCCATAAGAGATAAAGTTTCATAACCAGACATGAAATTGATAATGGCATCCATTGAATCCAAAGGGAAGTTATCTTTAGGACAAGCAAGATTAATATTGTGGAAATCAATGCAAATATGAATGACCATAGTGACTTTTTTTTAATATGAACAATATTGGAAACCCATTCAGAACAATCCATAGGTTTAATAAATTTATCATTGAATAGTTTGATGATTTCCTTATGGCATAAGTTGGTAACTTTAGGAGGAAATTTGCATTTTTTATGATGAACAAGTTTGGCATCAGGGTAGGTAATGATGTTATGGATCACTATACTAGGGTCAATTCTAGATATGTCTTAGTAAAACAAAGTAAATTCCTTTTGATACTTATCAAAAAATAGGTTGAAATTATCATGTTTAAAGGGTGCAATTTATTTAGAGACTGTGGTCAATTGAGCACATGAGGGAGTACCATATTTGATACAAGTTGTTTCTTCTATAAGCATGGCATCACCATCTTGGAAGTGGTATGGTGCATTGGGTAAGGATGAAATTAGATTATTTTTAATATCAATGATAGTGACAAAGTCATTGAAGTGAGGATTTTTGGCTAGAAAATTTCCAAGATTATGATGTTGTTAGGGGAGTTGAGGTTCTTAGGCATAAAAAAAATCAAGAATATCTTCATCACTAGGAAAAGTAAGAAGAGGACCATAATATCAACATCTACTTATAGATATAAAATTTGGTTACCATGAAGAACACATTCGAAAGTATTTGATGGGCATTAGTTACCTTGGCATCAAGTTTGATTTTAGGAGTAGAAGTTGTAGATGGAGTATTAGGATTAGATTCATTGGGAGGGTCCAAAGGAGGTAAAGAAGAGGAAAGTACTTATAGAAGTTTGAAAGGTGTAATTTTCTCTACCACCCAAGGAGAATTGATAAGAAGAGGGTTAATAGGAGGTACATAACCCTCAAGTTCTTGTTAGGAACTCCAATGGAAGCACAATTGATTACCTTTCTTATAAGCAATTAAACATGGAATTATACCAGAATGATTAACTAGAAACTTTAAACAACAAAGAATATGAGAGACAATACACAATCTTGTATTAAATACTCTTTAGAAGGAAATACAATAAAGAAGATGCCACTTCTTCTTCTGCCTCTAAGGCTTCCCACACTTCAAGGACTTCTTCCCTCAAAGTTCTCTCTCTCTTGCTCAACCATAACCAACTCAACAACCTGAGTTGTTATCCCCTCCTTGAATGCTTCAGCTGATCTCCTTGACCTTACACCTTGCAGATCTCCTTGACCTTGTTTTCTTGCTTCAATGCTTTACTTGCCTTAATTACAATACATGCCTCATGGGTCTCTTAAATAGGATCCCAAGCATATAATAATTAGACTCCTAATTACAATAATTAGAAACATAGACTCAAGACTTAAATTAGCCTTCAACATGCAAACACTCTCAAACCTATTAAATTAGATGAGTCTAATTCTAGAAATGTATTCTAGAAACACATGCAGAAGCATGCACATGCACAGGTGACCGACGTTGGTTGCTATCAGTCTGCTCTTGACCGACGTCGGCCGATCCCTGGTCCCTACCTGATCGACATCGGCAATACTGCCGATGTCGATTACTGGTTGCACTTAGTAACTACCTGATTAGCCTTCTAGTGAAGCTTTTAGCTCCACAACTTAACAATCTCCCACTTGGAGATAAATAGCTGCACCTGTATAGCAACCTCCACTAACCATCTTAGGCACCTCCATCTTTAAGCTCAATTTTGAAGACCAACCACCACACATCCTGTGATGCTATACCTACCATCCAAAGTCCCCTACCACATCTAAACTTTTTGACAACTCCCACTATTTTGGAAAATTTAGGTCTACACCAGACCTTATGTGATTTACGAACACTATTCTATGCTCATCTTAAACTGTCTAGCCCTTGGTGTGCATACCAGTTCTGCATCCTACGTATTGAACCCTACCAACACCTTCTTCACATCAGCTCCCACTGGAGACAAAATCAACCGGTGATCTTCCATGTCTCTTATGCCAAAGAATTTTGCTTCTCCTAGATTCTTCATGACACACCTCTGAACTAACTTTACCTTTAGCTTAGCAACTCCCTGTATATGTAATCCTGCAACAAGCACACAATATAGTAACAGGATAATGTAGCTAATATTACCCAACTTGGTAAAGAGAAACATAATGAACAAACCTCCATTGTCCTACAGCTTACTCAAGACCATAGACCCTGGCCTTTTATCTCACGTGTCCATCCAATCTCTTCTCTAACGTGGGAATCCATTCATCTATCAATGCTTTTAGACAACTCTTTCAAATCTCTCACTTGGTTCTCTTCTAAAGAATTCATGCCATGCTCCCACTGTTTCCTAGATTCTACCTACATTACTTCTTCACATCTCCCTGGTTCTTGACCATCAATAAGCAACAATAAAGAAGGTGAACAATGAATATGAGGTCCACTTACCCTTTCAGTCCTCCACATGAGCGTTTGAGACTCCTTGATAGCTTGATGTCTGCCCAACATCAGTTCTAGTGACCGATCTCAGCCATCTCTTAGTCTACACTTGACGAACATCAGTTCCATGTGACTGACCCCCTGCCGACGTTAGTTCCCCCTGGCCGACGTTGGTCTTTGTCTGCCTAACACTACTGACCCTACTGGTCTGCACATGACCAATGCCAGTATCTACCTGATCGACATCGGTTCCAAGTGACCGATGTCGGTCACTATGTATTCCTATAAGTGATGAATTTTTCACCCGCAAGCTCATCTTGGATCAAAACCCTATCCATACTACCCTACTTAGAATTATTCAGCCCTTGTGACTAATCTCTGTCCATCATCTCCTCCATAAACACCAAGGCTTCCCTATTCTTGTCAAAAGCATCAAATTTCCTTTTCCTGCAATGAACTTGATTTATGCCCTTCAAATTTGAACTCATACCTTTTGACTCCAGAACATGCATCTCCTCCTTATTCATGTGACCAAGCCTATTAAGCCACATCTCTAAATCTATAGCTGAAGTAGATAAACCAAAAGGAGAATTAGTAATACAAGTAGATAGGTAAAGCGTACCTACTTTCTTACCTCTTGCTACAACAAGTGCACCCTTGGTAACCTTCCAAGAATCCACTGTGAGGGTTACTATGCATCCCTCATCGCCCAAATTTCTTACAGAAACCCAACTCTGCTTCAAGACTGGGACATGCATAACCTCCTTCAACACCCATGTGTTGCCTATCTACAATTCTAGTTACACTTTCCCTTTGCCAACCATTTGACAAGGCGTACCATCCCCTAAATAAAGCACTCCAAAGTCTCCCTAGACATACTCATGGAACAAATCTCTATTTGGGGATGCATGAAAAGAATAACCAGAATCTAAAACCCATGATTCTATCTGACTATCCAAAGAAAGAATGAGAGCATCTTGTGCCATAATACCTGCAACATCTGCTTCTTCCTTACCTTCATGTTGATTTTCTTTATCCCTCAACCAACACTCTTTCTTTGTGTGTCCTTTATTTCCATAAAACCAGTAGGTGACAGCTCCACTTCTGGATTTGGATCCCCTTTCCATCTTCGACCTTGATTTCCCTTGCTCGATCTTCTCTCTTTGCCTTCCCCTGCTTTCAGTGCTTAAAGCATTCCCTGATGATTCACTTGTGTTTTTCCTATGAATATCTTCATTCAAGATTACACTAACTACATCATCAAATTTTAAGATTTTAGAAGTAGACGCAGTATTACTTACTGCCATGACCAAACTCTCCCAACTTTTAGGTAATGAGCATAAGATTAAGAGAGCCTTTATTTCATCATCAAAAACAATATTGACTGAACTTAACTAGTTTACCAAACCATGGAAATCACTAAGATGGTTATATACTGATCCACCTTCCTGCATTTTCAAAGTAAATAGCTGCTTCATAAGAAATACCTTATTTGAAGCCAAGGGATTATCATATAGATTTGCCAAAAATTTTATCAACTCTTCCATTGTCTTACACTGTGATAAGTTGGAAATCATAGACGATGCAAGGCTCAACCTTATGGATCCCAGAGCCTTTTGATCAAGAACACTCCATTCTTCATCCTTCATATCTGTGGGCTTGCATGCAATCCCACCCAATGGTAAGTAAAAATCTTTTTGATATAGATAGTCCTCTATCTACATCCTCTAATGTTGATAATTCTTGTTGTTAAACTTCTCCATTCATAGCTTACTTTCTTCTGCCATTGTTGTACTCCCACTCAATCAGAAACCCCTGAGAATGACCTGTAATCAAACAATAACCTACTCCCTACAACCTAAGCTCTGATACCAACTGTTAGGAACTCCAAAGGAAGCATAATTGATTACCTTTCTTATAAGCAATTAAACACAGAATTATACCAGAATGATTAAGTAACTAAAAACTTGAAACAACAAAGAATATGAGAGACAATACACAATCTTGTATTAAATACTCTTCAGAAGGAAATACAATAAAGAAGATGCCACTTCTTCCACCTCTAAGGCTTCCCACACCTCAAGGACTTCTTCCCTCAAAGTTCTCTCTCTCTTGCTCAACCACAACCAACTCAACAACCTGAGTTGTTATCCCCTCCTTGAATGCTTCAGCTGATCTCCTTGACCTTACACATTGTAGATCTCCTTGACCTTGCTTTCTTGCTTCAATACTTTACTTGCCTTAATTACAATACATGCCTCATGGGTCTCTTAAATAGGATCCCAAACATATAATAATTAGACTCCTAATTACAATAATTAGAAACACAGACTCAAGACTTAAATTAGCCTTCAACATGTAAACACTCTTAGACCTCTTAAATTAGATGAGTCTAATTCTAGAAACACATTCTGGAAACACACGCAGAAGCATGCACATGCACAAGTGATTGACGTCGGTTGCTGTCAGTCTGATCCTAACCGATGTCAGTTGATCCCTGGTCCCTGCCTGACCGACGTCGGCAATACTATCGATGCCAGTTACTGGTTGCACTCAGTAACTACCTAATTAGCCTCCTGGTGAAGCTTTTAGCTCCACAACTTAACAGTTTTAAGGTTTTATCTACTAAATAGTATGTACAACCTAATTGAAAAAGTGAATTTGAGCTAAGGTCTTTTGACAATGTAAGACATCCAAATCTCTAGATTGAATTTTGGCCATGATATAGTTGTCATCATATGTGGGAGAGATTATGCATGCTTGAGATTTAGGAAGATCTTTAGAAGGTGAAATCCCAAGATTACTAAATGTTTGAGGAGACATGGTGATAAGATCTTGAAACAATTCAACCACTCCAAAATCATTGAAAGTAAAATCATCTTCAGGGAAAGATAGCTCTTGAGAATTTCATGGAGGGGGAAATTAAATAATGTCATCCATGAGAGGAATAGTATGATCGCTTGTCAAAAGAGAAGGAGGAATCCAATCTAAAATATATGGAGGTAATGTGGTGGTGTTGCAAGTATGTTGTAATTCATTGGGCTCATCATCATTGAAATCCACAATAGTGACTTGTAAATCAAGATTCATAATGATGAACTTAGGTAAGGGAGAATTATTAATTTAGGGATCATAGGAATATGATATTTTTATTTATGATTAGGTAATTGAATACTCCATGTGTTGGTATCAGCTTCATGCATATATCATTTTTTTATGTAGAAATTTTGATCACCAGAAGAAGTAATGGCCGTCATTCGATAAGTCTATAGAAAACCAAGGAGTATTTTATAAGACAAAGGAAGATCAAAAACCATGTGTTTGGTCTAAATGGTCTTAGGATAAATGGTTAAAGGAATCCATATACAACCAAGTGTATTTTGATTAGTCTTATCAAAACTAGGACAAGTAAGATGGGTTTATTTATGTTGAATTTTATTATCACCAAGTTATTGTAAAAGCCATAAAGAGGTCACATTAATACCCAAACCCTCATCAACTTGAAATTTTCAAATAAGGGTAGTATCAATGGTTATTTTGATGAATAGAGGTGGATCATAAACATGAAAGAGGATTTCATCATTAATCATGTCCTCTTCAAAGAATTCAATGGAAGGCTTGGAAGGACACATAGATCTAATGGTATTGATGTTAGTTGGTTGAGAATTAATAGAAGATGGTTATTCATCTAAAGAATATGGATCTTCAATCTCTTGGCATTGATGCATAAGGAATTTATGATGATAAGGTGAAGTGTGAACCAACTCCATAATAAGAATCTTACATGGCATAGAGTTAAGTTCTTTGAGAAAATTCTAATGAGATTTAGAAGAAAATCCATGTGGTTTAGAATACAAATTAGACTTTGGATAAATAGATGTGGTTAGAGGATCAGAAGGAGGAATTTGTTCCTTAGGTTCTTCAAATTCAATATTTACAGTGGTAGTATCTTTAAGTAATTATTCCTCCAAAAAAGGTTTTTTAGGCTTGGTAACAAGATCTTTGTAAGATTGTTTTTTATGATAGTTGACTTTAGTGATATTGACATATTGGGAGTTGTTAAAGTATTGGTCATAATCAGTGTCAATTTCATAAACATCCTTAGAAGTTGATTGATTATAGGAAGAAGATTTTTGGTTATTAGATGTAGAATTTTTAGAAGATTGTCATTTTTGAGAAGCATTAGTGTACTCTTGATGATGAATTTTTATCATTGTTTTATGGTCGAATGAATCACCAAGCATATAAGAAATAACACATTTAACAAGTCCTCTACAAGATTCTTGAGAATGTTCAATGTTAGCATGGGACCAACAAAAGAGATTGGAATCATACCACTTAGGAGGATCATTAGGATATATGAAAGGTTTAGAGGGTGGTAAAAATTGCCTCATTTGTTATACTAAAAGGGGTATGTTAGATAGAGAAGGAATATCATTTTTGGAAAATTCTTGCTTGGTTTGAGATTACTAGTGATAGCATTAGATGTTTGAAAAGATCCTTTAAGAGCTTTAGAATTGGGTTCAAATTGATTCATAAGAAAATCTTTCCATTTAGCTTGGTCAAGAGCTTCATTAAGAGTTTGAGGAGTAAAGGTTCAAACCTTGTATTGAAGAGTGAGCTTGGATAGGTTATCATTAGACACATTATGATCAACTTTATGAGCTAAGGATTTCCATATTTTAATAAAGTCATGAGCTGAATTTTTAACAAATTGCTTAGCATTTATGAAATATCTAAGAGAATTTTTAGGAAAATCATTGTGTTAAAACTCTTTAGCTAAAGGATTAACCAAATATTTAAGTTTCCAAATTGAATGTTAGGGTGATTGATTGTACCATTCTAATATATCACCAGTGAAAGTTTTAAATAAGATTTTGGTAGTAATGAATGTATTAGTTTGGATCCATTCTTTGTATATATTACCAAAGGCTTTAAGAAATGAGGTGGGATCTTTAGTCCCATCATATTAAAGTATTGGTGATATGTTGCCAATGTTAATAACTATAATGAAGGGAGCTAAAGGCTCATTTTGAATGGTTTGAAGCATCTTGTTATTCATTATTAGTTGAGGAATAACATTACTTGAAGAATCTCTAAGAGGTGGAGGAATGTAATTAGGATTAGTTTGATGATGTATGATTAGAGGTTGATTAGCCACATTGATCATTTTTTGTTGAAGTTGCGTCATTTGATTGGTATTTGAGTTTTACATAATGTTCATTTGTTGAATCACTTGAGCTAATAATTGAGTTTTATTAGGTGGTGGGTTGGTTTTAAAAAGAGTACTTCCTAGATTGGTGTTGGGGAGAGGATTATTAGAAGAAGGATTGTTAGTGGGATTGTTAATTAAATTTGTGTCAATCATTCCCATATTAGTTTGAAGGTTTTGAGAAGTTTCTTGGTAGGTGTAGAAAGGATTGGATCCATCAACATCATCTTGAGACATTATTTAGACCATGTTGAAAATTTAATATGAAGGAAGAGAAGAGGTGCCCCAAGAGTGATGGTTCTCTTAGGAGGAAAAAAAGGGAGAAATGAACATCCCATATAGGATCTAAATGGATTAAGAATATCTAAAAAGATTTTGATAGAAGACCTCAATCTAACTAAATAGCTATGAACAAGATGAAAAAAATAGATAAATGAGAAACCAATTTGATAGATATGAAAAACATGAAATAGAACTAGGTTGACTAGATTGACTTAGTTTAAAAATAGGACTTGTAGACTATACTAGGTTGACTAGGTCAACCAAGTGCAGTGCATAGAAGCTAAAAAAGGAACTAGGCTAACCAGGTCGACCTACTATAGTGAAAAAAAAGAAAAAAAGATTGATAAAAAGTTTGGAAATGAAGTAAGATAATTTTTAGCTAATTTAAGAAAGGAAATAATGAAATGAAACACACAGTTAATTAAATTGACATGGGCCAATCCAATTGATGCACATAAAGCAAAACCTTATACCAACACTAGCTAATGTAAGTTCTTATGCAAAAAATTAAGCAAAGATCAAGAAAAAAAACTTGGAAAGTAAAGCTAGCTAATTGGTTAACCTAGAATGTTGATTAGATTATTAATAATGATTTTAAGTGATGGGGAGTTGGATATAATCAAGTTACTAGATAGACATATATGGATGGTTTTAGGTATGTTTAGGATGAATGGGATTGTAATGGAAATGATACATGCTTGGTATTAGGGCCTACCCAATCATTTCACACACTGCAACAATAAGGGTGTCTAGTGCTTAGCTAGAATATATCATTAACCATGCTTTATACTTGACTAGAGTATTAATTAGCTTCCCCTTTGGTGATGAAATCCAAGATGTTAAAATTATTTTTCATGTTTATGTTATTTGGTTGTGTGTGCAAAAGAATAAAAATAGTGTAACTATGTAGTTGTTAATTAAAAACCTCATAATTAGACTATGTGATTTTTCCTAAGAATGCAAACAAATTGAAAAGAAATATGTGATTAGCATATAAGGTGAATTCCATCTTTGAAATAAGGTATAGTAAAAACACTATATGCATAACACACAGAACTAGGTTGAGAGTGTCAAGTTAGCACTATTGAAGACAAGATTTGGAAAACCTACTAGGTCAACCAAGTTGACCTAGTTGTTTCAGATAATAAAAGAGGACATAGAACTAGGTTGACCAGGTTGATCTAATTGGCTATGCACAGATAGTTTTGAAGGAAGCAAACTTGAAAATAAAATATAGAATAAATAGATATAGAAGAATGTAAACTCACCTCGATAGTTCAAATATAAACATAAAGAAGATTAATTGGTCAAGCACCTTGGAGAAATAAATCTAAAATATATAAATTGAGTCGATCTAGTCAACCAAGCAATAAAAATTATACTAAACAAGTGTTGAAGATGTACTAGGTTAATCTAGTTGACCTAGTTGGTTGGACTGGAAGTTTAGAGAACTAAATTCTATACTGGGTCAATCTGATCGATCAGGATGTATAAAAACTAATAAAAGTGCTAAAAACCTATATAGGGTCAAGCTGCTCAATCTAGTTGCCTATTCCTACACACAAAGAAAAAGAATTGGGTTGACAAAATTGAACCAGTATGTCAAAATATATGATAAATCATTATAAATTAATGAAATAAATGAAATGAAATTGAAAAAATCTAATAAGGGTTTAATTCATGTTAGGTTCACCAGAATGTATGCAATCAAAATTTCATGATGCATATAAATTAATCCTAGATAAAATAAGAATAAAGCACACCTACACTTCTAATTGAATACACACTTTTTAAGTAGGAGCATGACCAATATGAGGATATATTAGACCTGATTAGGAGATCACTTGTATCACCTATCACAACATATCATGCTAGGAATGGTTCTAAAGCCTATAGTCTAACATAATCGTACAACCCTAAAAGAGTCCTATGATTTGATATTCACTTATACTAATGAACAAGAAAGTATACTATTATAATAATAATAAAAGTAAATTAATTTAGTGTGCACCAAATCTTGTGTCATGAAGTATGGGGTTAGATACAAAGCAATCAAATATGTATAGGGAACTTTAAATAAAGTAAGTATGAGTAATACCCCAATACATAGAATATGAAGAGTAATATTATTTGATCCAACACTTCTGCAACTTCTATCTACTAAAAGAGAGGAGAACAAAGTTAGAATATACTTACCTAAATTTGAACCCATCATGATTCAATCTCTCCCTTGGCTCGTGCGGATTCACAAGAGGTTGTTGTGGTTCATAAGGATCATTCTATTAGACTAAAGCATCCAAGACCTATCTAAAAGAATAGATTCTCCAAAATAAGAAACATAAGGTAAGTCTCCTCAAGTAGAATGGTAGAAGAGCAAATTGTGAAGAATCCTAAGTGAATAATAACTCTTGATTGCCTTGCCTTTAAAATGAGCAAAATGACCTTGTGTATATAGGAGTACCTTTCCCAAAAATCACTTGAACATGTCAGTTATAATAGATCGATTGGGTTAACCTAGTACATTCTTTGGCTAATTCCTAAAGTCTATGTTAGGCCGGTTGGAAGGCTAATAAGTCAAAATAGATAAAGTTACCCCATAACACACTAGGTTGACTAGGTCAACCTAGTTGATTGAATAAGTCAAAAGAGTGATAAGGTAAGGAATGAAGGATATAAAGAGGTAAAATGCTTGAATACTGTGCAATGAAGGAGAAACAACTTAGGGAAAGGTTTTAGGAGATGAAAAGATTGGAAATAATATAGAAATAAGGGATAACAATTCTATAAAGCAAAAAAGGTCTACCCACCCCTTTCCTGGTGCACCCCTTAAGGAATGCACTGAGAGAGATTGCATCACAACAAGTTCTTGAAAGATGTAAATCATCAATATTTGATAAAAGTTAAAAATATTATGTGTATACACAATTTTCCATATGAAGTCATCAAACAAGAGTTGAACACAAACCAAGTAATCATGACAATCCTACCCCATTAGCTCTATGAGCCCCCCATTGGTGGCCCTTACCACCCCAACCATCAGTAGGTTGGTGGTTATGATAATCAGGAACAAGTAATGTAGTCTAGGAACATCAAAATCTAGATAAGGACATGACCACAAAAGACACATGTGACAACATCCATTCATTCCAAGGCAAGATAAGAATATTCAAACCATCAAAGTATAGATTAAAGGTGAGGATGGTTAACTTAAACCATTAAATGATATATAATGAAGTAAAACTTAGTCTTTTATATATATTCCAAGTTCATCCTACTTGGACCTCATTCAATATCTCAGTCAATTTTTAAACATTCAAACCCTCAATGTATACCTATAACAATTCCAATCGAGTCTGGGAATCAATTTATACATAATCCAATAGGAGATGATTTTTTTTTAAATGACATAACTAGAAATGCATGTTAATTTAATCATAATATAAATAATAAACTATCATGATCAAATTCAACTCGGCCAACTAAAATGTCCAAGTCTATTATTAACAATCACATATAACTATAACATGGTGAAACCTTTTAAGTTCAACATAGTCAAAACCATAAAGATTGGATTATGAAACAAAAAATCAATAATCTAATTTAACATTGAATAAAACATACTTAAGTGAAATCCAATGAATTCTTCACTGATAAAGATCCTGTGATAGCAAAATCAAAAGTTCATGTGAGTAGTTCAGTCACACTCTATACACAACCATAAAAAACATAATTATATATATATATATATATATGTATATATATATATATATATATATATATATATATATATATATATATGTATATATATATGTATATATATATATATTAAAGACCCTGTGATAGCAAAATCAAAAGTTCAAGTGAGTAGTGCAGTCACACTAAATACACAACCATAAAAAAACATAATTATAAATATAACTATATATATAGTTATATTTATAATTATGTTTTTTTATGGTTGTGTATTTAGTGTGACTGCACTACTCACTTGAACTTTTGATATATATATATATATATATATATATATATATATGTATATATATATATATATATATATATATGTATATATATATATATATATACATATATATATATATATATATATATATATATATATATATATATATATATATATATATATATATATATATATATCGACTGTGCTTCTTTGTGAATTTTGGGTTATTCTTTTCAAACTATGATGTTTGGACCTGGTCTTTTTTATGAATTTAGACCATTCAAATAATTATTGGAATTTGTTTAATGATAATTATGTTATTAGGGTTTTTAAGGATTATATATATATATATATAGTTATATTTATAATTATGTTTTTTTATGGTTGTGTATTTAGTGTGACTGAACTACTCACTTGAACTTTTGATTTTGCTATCACAGGGTCTTTAATATATATATATATATATATATATAGACACACACACACACACACACACACACACACACACACACACACACACACACAAACACACACACACACACACACACATACACACACACACACACACACACACACACACACACACACACACACACACACTTTCATATATACATATAAATGTGTCTATATATGAAAATAAATCT
This sequence comes from Torreya grandis, assembly GCA_037957365.1. NCBI lineage: Eukaryota > Viridiplantae > Streptophyta > Pinopsida > Cupressales > Taxaceae > Torreya > Torreya grandis. Next base: position 689,814 of record JARHVA010005656.1, on the reverse strand, counting down.
TAAACTGATTGAAAATGAAAACCCACAAACCAGAGATTTAATATTTTTGAAATCCACATACAAGAGAAGAAGACTTTGAATGACAACACTTCACAGTTGAAATGAGATAACCTAGAGATAAAACAAAGCAAGGTTAATATTTTCTTCCATAGACTAAACAAAATACCATAGTCCCTTAATAACAACATATTCACCACCTAGATAAATGTTGCCCAGAGAAACCAATATATCCATAGTTGAATGACAAAGATGTGAGAATGATTTAACAATACAATTAAGGTCTATAAATACTATGTTTGATTTATCAAATGCATTTAGGGGGTAAATATGAGAATTAACCAAAAATAACGTAGTTTGTTTGAAGAAAAATATCATCCAAAACACACAATAGATTCCTTCAATCCGGAGTTTCATATTATCCATATATAAATCTAGACACTCATGAATAAATGTAATAAACAACCCATTAGACTATTTATTATATAAACACAATCTTTAAAATAAAAGAATACACATTTTAAATAGTTATAAACATGGGCTTTGATAGTATTTACATTATACCATGATATAAAAAAACATAGTCATGCATGAGAACCCAGTCCAAAATGGTAGAGCATCAGCCATGAGAAAGATTTTCAAACTAGATAACATAGACAAACTTATCCCATTCCATAAATTTGAATGACATAACTATATAATGATAAGAAATATATTTCAATGACACACACACACACACACACACACACACACACACACACACACACACACACACACACACACACACACACACACACACATCAGTTATTTCAAATTTATATGTGATATACATATCATTATATCATTATAATATGACTTTACATGAACCCGAAAATCCAAAGACTTTCGGTTGTATATGCAACCTCTAGGTTTTATCAATATAGCAATTGAGTAAGGTAAACTAACCAAAAAAAATCAAATAAATACTTGTAAAACATGTAGGGAAATGTAGAAGGAATGAAAGCTCAAAGACTCACCTAATATTGGTGTGCATTTCCCAACTGACCAACTCACCATTAAAACTATGTGAACTCATTTATTGCTTGCATCCAAAAATCCCCATACTCATAACATTCTGCCTGCCATCCACATTCCCCATTCCTTTCCCCATACCCCATCAACTCACAATAAATTCCTTGTAGGTGAAATAAACTTGACATATGCTAAGGAAAATCCCACCAACTTTCCCATTAATGGTGAATTTGGAAGGCTCGATAAGTAATCACACCCTAGCCCATACGAAAATAGATTTGTGTAGCTAATCAAGGATTAACATAACCAAACAAATATCATAACCAAAAAAATATCATCGTAACCCTTTCCACCTACCTTATTAAAAAATTCTTAATGTTTTTCCACATAGAGAATCAAACCAAGTCAATGTTTTCATAGCATCAAGATTTTAAAATATGTTTAATTTGAACCACAACCACATAGTTATTTAAATAAAGTGCCATAAGCCTTAGATAATAATGTTAGGTTGAAGGGGAGTTAGGGTGGTAGGGGGATAACAATAGTTCGTAAGGGTTAGGTCTAGGTATATTAGATAGGTTTAATTAATGAGTCAGTAAGGACTAAAAGAGAACATACATGATTCATAAACCCTATAAAATAAGGAATTAAATTATGAGTATGGATGAAGGTGGCAATTGACAATAGATAACCAAAAATAATGAACAATAATGAAAAGTAATATCTCATAATGAAATCAGTAAAGTATAATAGTCAAAACAAACACAAGGACCACAGTTGACCTCACATAATAGATTATAATGACCAAATTGAATTGTCTAAAGGATAATTAAACAATATTTTACCTATTAGTCCTATAGATGTGTTCAAAAACATCGTTCTGGGATTATAGCTTCTACCTCTTACCTAGCTCATAGACAACTTGTATTCATCAAAACAACATAAATGCATTATGTCATAAATCAAAAATCAATATAGATTATAAAATAATCAACAATAGAATAATAATAGGCCCTTAACATAATTAATAAAAGAATAAGGACATAACCAACATTACTATAGGAAGTACCATATAATCCAACTAAACAACATCTAAACTAGTTTAGCATCAAAGTGATAAAGTAATAACAAAAAAATTATATATTAAAATATAGGGTCATGATAATAGCTTGATAACTTAAAAAATAAGATGGGAGTGTAATGTGATGTGTATGCACAGACTAAGATTACCTACAATTATCCTCTTTCTCTCAATAGTGTAGACACTATTTTTATACACCCTTATGTATTAGCATGGTGTGTCATCACATTATCATGTTATTTATAACATAATGGCCCCCATTGATAATTATTTGAAATAATTACATTCACCTCACCCATTTACCTTTACAACATAGGTTAATTAAACTTAATTTCTACAGTTAAATAGTAACTAACCCCATTTTTGCCATTTATAACCATAAAATCCTATAAAATAAATAAAATCAAAACCTATTCAATCTCCCAACAACTTACCCTCATCAAAAACCCATGTAAACAACTTAGTGTTATAGTCACTTAGTTTGGCACATGGTTTGAAACAACCCAAGCCAAATTTTGACCAAATTGGGATAATTGTTGTTGATCCTCCATGATTAACAACAATTATACTAGATCAACATCGATCTATATATACACAACAAACATCCATGGCTTGAGAGGATGGTGACTATGCTTTTTGACTTCAAAACTCTATCAAAATCTTGTTGCAACCTATGTACGAACATTGTCAATATCTTGTTATCTTGTAGAACCTCTGTTTGAGTGATTATGAAATTATTTTAAAGGTTATCTAAATCATCTTTCTATTTTTGTTTTCACTCATAAATTTTATTATTACAATTTAAGTTATTCACATTTCAAATGTACAAATTTCTACATCTATCTATCACTATTTTACATTCAATTTTTATTATTTTATTAATAATATAAGTCATTATTATACTCTATTTTTAAATTTTAGAATTTTACATAGAATCAACATTAATCCATCTGAATCAACATTTATTCTATAATATCATTGTCAATCCCTACTAAAATTTCAAAACATTCTTGCAATATATTTTCATAATATGCTTAGTCTTAAAAAAATGTCAAAACCTGCATTTTATTTTCTAAAAACTGTCTTTTACATGTAGATGACTCTACCTAGATTAGTGCATGATATTATTAGCATATTTGATCTTCCCATTATTCAACAACCATTTTTAATTGATCAAAGTGACATTTCATTTGAATTAGGTCTTTGTACTATGGTTTTGAAACACATTAATGAATAATTGGCTATAATTCAAGAGGATGTTGATATTGCTATTGAATTCTTGGATAATTACTTTGATCATATTAATCTTGTTCTAGATTAGATATCTTTGGCAATGTCTATTTATATCTTATCCATATATATCTTTTTAATTTCATGTTTATTTATAAACTTGAATGTTAAATATCGGCTGAAATCCACCCAAGGAAGCATATCACTTGTTAGGACTAGTTTCTTACCAGGTAACCCACTCATTTTTCTATTAATCCATTTTTTTTTGAATTGGTGTGATTTTTAGGTCATTCCTCCCTAGCCAAAGAGGATTTCTCACAAAGCTTGATTAACGGTGTGCAACCAACCTTCATCTCCAGGTAATATTCAAAGCCCTACATTTACTTTGTTTTTAGTAGCTAATTAGATCATATTGAAAAAGCAAAAAAAAATATTAAAACATTCTGGCATGCCTGGTGGGACCTCAATCTCATCTTTTGTTTTAAAATTCAAAATTCTTGAATTTTGGTTTCTTTCCCTTTCTTTGTGTGAATTCATCCAAAGAACATTAAATTTGCATTTTTTCCTTTTAAGGTTAAAATACATTGCATCCATCTTTCCTACTTAGGTTCTTTCACATAGAATAATCTAGGTAACAATATATAATATTCATCACTTTATCCACACACAAGCCAAGCCACTATCATAAAATAACACATCTAAACACCATACATAAAGAAATTAACGAGGATTTCATCACCTCGTGGCAAACTTTTTCCTAATGATCCCACTTGGATTTCACCACTAAGGGGAGGACCAACTCAGTTCTCTAGCTGAGTATAATTTTTGAACCATTGGTATATATTGGTTAAGTACCTACATTGGCTATGAGATTATGCCATGAGGGGAACAATCCCCAAGTATTGATACCAATACAGATTTCCTTTTAACACCAAAATAAAATACCCAAAACCATCCTTAGATTACTATTTATTAGAACCCTCATTATCCTTTACCTTTATTTCTTATCACATCTTAAAGTTAAAAGAGATAAAAACATTTTGGGATGACTTTAGTTTATGCATATTTCTCCACAATTAAAATCAAGATAATTCAAAAATAAATTGTTGTTTGATTTTTGCTTTTCTTTTCCATCTCATGGTTTTGACTAGGCAATAATCAAAGAAATAATCCTAAGTGGGTGTCATGTCCTCTCCTATGAAACATACACCTATATCCTCCTCTACCCCTGAGTCTTTTGAGAATCCTATTTTCTCACACTTTTATTCTCAAGGAGATCCTTCCTTTAGAAAAATATTGGATAATAACCCCATTGCTCTCAATTACTATCTTAATAGTTGAGCAGTACATATTTCTCCTTCTTCCCATGCCAAAGATTCTCGATATAAATATGGGATGCCTTTCAAGGGAACTGAAAAAACTAAAGAATTTACCATGGTTATGTTAACCTTTTCCATCAAATCTCTTCCATCTGGTTCTAATACCCAGGTGATGTAACCTTTAGAAAACCAACCACCCATAGTATCTACCAATTATCCAACCCCTAGTATTTAGATTCAAAATACTTATACCACTCAGCCTATATCCACTATTCCTCCTCAAATTCTAGTAGTATCAATCCTTGTAAGTCTCCCACCCATCAAAATGACTTTAGCATATAGTTCTCAAACTCTACCACACATGAAATAAATCCCACACACACAACAAATCCCTAATATATATAAAACCCCTCTAACATAACATCCCCAATATTATGTCTCCTCAACTACCTACTACATGGCTTCATCATAACCATTGATAATGACTTACTTCCAATCTTCTACGTAGTATAATATTAAGCTATGAATATCACACTACATGGTAGTATACCAACCCATTATGTCCACTATAGTTGGATACTCTTCTTCACAACCCTTATCTTCTCCCTTACCAAAGTATCAAACTCTTCATCAAGGTATCTTAGGGAACATGCCTCAGAATAACACCCAACCATACCTCATAAACATCCTTATGAATAGGATAGATAATTTGGAAGCCTCCACCTCTGGACACAACAATATGCTCACATATGAGAAAATTTGTAATGAGCCTATCAACATATCTATTCCTATCTGACCATATCCATCATAATGGGAACTTCCCAAGTTTACTAAGTTTTATAACAAGGAAGATCCCTAGAAACATCTTAGATCCTTTCAACATGCATGTTACCTTATAACACATGATGATGCATTATTACTTAGGACATTTCCCATGTCATTAGCAGGGGCAACATTAGATTGGTACGAATCCATTCCTCAACATTTTCTCTTTTCCTTTGGGAAATTGGCCCAAATTTTATTATAACACTTCTCGATCAACATTGCTCTAAAAGTGACCATCACATATTTATATGCCATTCAATAATTTGAAGATGAGTCAATATCAGATTGTGTGGCTCATTGGCATAGCCTAATCAACCAATTAACCTTTTCCTTGCCATATCCTGAATTAATTGAATAGTTTTCATGCTTTTTTTTAAAACATATCTCATCCATGTTACAAGTAAGAACTTTTAAGACTTTCAATGAAGTTTTTACCATGACACAAAAAATCAATATTTATGGCATTGAAGAGGGAAAAGTTAAATTATGCAATAAAAACTTCAAACTTGACCCATAAAAAATCAATAACAATAATCTTAAACTAAAAGGGATATCAAATGCTATTATTTTAAAAAATTCTACCCCTATAACACCCAATCAATCAATACCATCCACCTCACAAACACAACCACCTAAGGGCCTTACTCAATTTTCCCCTAAGAAATATACCCCTTTAAGAGAACCTTACACTTATGTATTGGATAAAATCCTAAAAGAAATTATTATTGAACTCCCTATGATTAAACCAGTTGATGATATGCATCGTAAACCCATTTGGTATAAAGAGGATGATTTTTGTGTTTATCATAGGGTAATAGGACACAACATAGAATGATGGCAATCCTTTAAACGGTTGGTACAAAACCTCATTGACAAGGGGGACCACCATTTAGACAAATGCTCCTCCTAATCAATCTTTAGATATTTTCAGATAGCCATTTCCAAACCATCCATCCAAATCAAACACAATATAAGCTAAACGTAGAGAAACATCAATGAGGATACACATATGATTGATACAATCTATGATCAATTATTGCCTAAAGAAACTTTAGATTAATTACCAGTATTGGATCTCCTCATAGGAGATGATTTCGATGTAAGTCAACCTAAATTATTGAGACAACTCTCAAAACCTCTATAGAGCTCTCAAATCTCATTTCATGGGATCATTCACATGAACCTTCCCCTTCATCTTCTCACACAAAATATCCTAAATATGAAAATGAAACTCCTCCTCGAGAGGTCATAGATAAACATCCTGATACTTCTAGAGTCAAACATTCCACCCCTTTGGTTGCTAGTGAACCTATTCATAATATGCACCAAGATCCTAATATAACAAGATCCTATTAATTCACTCGATACCAAGACCCATTAAAATCATTCTCTATCACAACACCTCCTTATCTCAAAACTACTAAAGGAAAGGGTAAAGCTCCTATCATTGATAGTTAGGACAATTATCTTTGTATTCCACCAAAGAAATCCTTAGCTCATCCTCAAATTAAATTTGATATTTTTCAGACATCAAAATAAAAAAATATTAGTTTAAATACCCCCTCTTTTTTAACACTCAAAATAACAAAGGGTCAACCTCTTTTGTATCATCTCCATTAGCTATTTTAGGTCCCCATCTGTCTTTTGTCCCTGTCTTAGATTATTATATTCAAACACATGGGAAAATACAAAATTTCCCCCCATTATTAACCACACCTCCATCCTAATATCCACCATCTTTTTCTAAAATCCCATTTGAATAAAATGTGCTTAAAGTCATCCCTATTATAAAATCTAAACATCAAAAACAAATAATCAATACTTTGTCAAAAGAGATTGCACAACCTACTGTAAAACCAAAACATGACCCTTTGAAAAGATCTTATGTTTTAATCTTAAAACAAATTTTGGATACCTCCCTCATTATGCTACCACCTATATGGTCCATTAACCTTCACTCCCAAAGACTTGCTTTGTATAGAAATCAAGAAATATGTATTTATCATAGAGTACCTAGACATGATACATAAAATTATAAAGCCCTCAAGGTTGTAATCTAAAAATTAGTCCAAGATGATGATCTATTAATTGATGATCCAAATAATAACACTCCTAATAAAAATGTTACTATTCCATCCATTCCACCTACCCATAATCTTGCTATTCTTATGAATGATAAAGAGTTGGTGGATTCTTTGGACCTTTCATTAATACACAACAATGTTGTCCATGTAGCCACCCACTCTTAAAATCATAATCCTAACAAAGCCAAAGTTTCAATTATAGGTTCCTCTACCCATAATATTCCTAAACCATCTAGACAAAAGCCTAAAGTCTCTATTATAAGAACTAGCCCAACTAAAGCCAAGGAGCTGATATAAATCTTCTTACTAAAATAACTCCACCAAATGCCTATAAAAATGTCATTGTATGAACTTATCAAAAACTCTCCACACCATCAACAAGAAATGATAAAATTTCTATAGGCTATTAAGGCCTATCCAAATGAGCCTCAACCATTGTCAACATTTATAAGCGCCCTCCAAATGGCATTGGTTGTTAGTTTCACTAATTTTGAGGTCACGTTGTTATCACTTGAAGATCAAGATCCCCCACTTTTCGTCATAGCTCAAATACATCAAGCTCAAATTAAAAAATTTATGACTGATAATGAGGCTAGTATCAATATTATTTCATCACATGCTTTCCAATAGTTATAAATACCAAAAACCATTATTTCCCAATCTTTAATAATTATTCACACATTTAATGACATGGTAGCACCAACAGTAGGAATGGTCATCCTTCCCATTTACATAGGTTCTCACACCCTTCATGAAATCTTTTATGTAATAGAGGGGACTTTCTAATATAACATTTTATTAGGACATTCATGGATTCATGTGATGTAATGTGTCCCCTCCATAGTCCATCAATGCATTAAGTATGAACATGAAGGCCATGTACACATCATCCATGTTGATCCACATCCCTTCAAATCATGCAGCTTCACTTTTTGACCAAGTGATGTCATAATACCCTCTCCTAACACAATCCCATCTTAATCTTATAATCAAGCCTCGACTAATACAACTAATATTGCTTCAAAACTACCATCTTATTAGTCCATTAATTCCATGATACAACATATTTCAATGGGGTAATACCAGTTATTACACCTTAACATATTACCCACTCCTAGGGAATACAATCATCCTAACAAACAACCCATGTATTCACCTAGCCTAGGTGAGCTCATCCCATTTGGGACACCTTTCTTACGTAATCACTTAATATATGGTGGCATCGATCAAACTACCCTAGGACCTAAAAATCACACCCATGCTAAAATCTTCACATCTAATTTCTCATTTATCAATAAACCCTAGTTTACACAAACCTAACTTCATCATTGTGTCTAAAAAGGATTTGGCATGGGTAGATTTCAGCAGAGTCCCCATGACATCAGATTAGGAGATTTCAAAAAACCACATGAAAAGTATGGATTAGGATTTGAAAAAGATTCTAAATCTTCTCCCAAACCCATTTTTCTACCATTCTTGGAAAAAGTGTCATCTTCATCATTTGATACCTCTTCCTCAACTAATGACACTATATCCATCCCTCCTAACTTTTTTTTAATCAATTCAATCTCCATAGAACCTCTCATCTTTCACCATGGTGGCAAGACCCAAACCATCCCTTTAACATATCCTAACTTAATAGGACCCAGTACACCAACTATCCTTATTCTTCATTGTCAAGATGATGAGTCAATCTTGACTCATTTAGGTGTTGAAAACTCTTATTTACGTAATTCTCTTCCATCTGAAACATATAGCCTAATAAATGAATCCACTATTGATATTAATATTGGGTCTCAAGAGACCTTGATAATTATTAAAATTATAAAGGCCTTAACTCCTCAAGAAAACCAAGATTTTACTACTTTTTTATCAGATCGTAGCAAGGAATTTTCTTGGTCTTATGGTGATTTGCCTGGTATTGACCCCACAATCATTATCCATAATATCATCACTTTTCCTAATGCTAAGCTGATAAAACAAAAGCTTCACAAAATACATCCTCATGTCACACTCCTACTAAAAGATGAATTGTAATTCCTCTTATCTGCTAACTTTATTCAACCCATTTATTATCCTTAATGGGTGTCCAACATCATTCCATTCACTAAGCCTATAAGGGGACTTTGTATTTGTATTGATTTTCATGATTAAAATCTTACCTATCCAAAAGATTATTTCCCTCTCCCTAACATCAACCAATTTGTGGACCTAAAAGCTGATCATGAAATGTTATCCCTTATAAATGGTTTTTTTGGTTATAGTCA
>JARHVA010005656.1:615000-675000 GCA_037957365.1 Torreya grandis | reverse complement strand
TATATCACACTCTTATATGGCTTGGTCACATTGACCTCTTTTACTCTCTAGATCACTCTGTAATGTGGAAATGTACCCTTGTAAAGTAATAAGGGCTGCCCATGCCTCTTGTAGCTCAGCCCTCAGACTATCCCTCTCAGCAATAACTAAAGCCATATCCATAAGATCATCTATAAGGGAATCCTATAATGGTACCTCCTCTATGTGTATGTCTAGGGCCTCCTACTCCACCTCTTGTCTCTCTTCATCCTCCTTCATTGCCTCGTCCACAACTACCTCATGCCATGGTCTCACTATTCTCTCCTGCTTCCTCACCATCTCCACTATAAACCAAACTACATAATCATCTATATACCTATTATCATCTAGGTCACTCACCATGGGATCCTCTTGTGGCCCCATAAAAATAATTATTGTGTCAGGTGTAATCTAGTCTAGCTCTATAAACTCTTGCCTATGAAAGCATAGGGTTAAGGGAACATCTTGTAACAATCCAAACTATTGATGGACCCTATCAAAATAAAATAACTTGAGGTGCTCCCACCATCATCCATGTATCCATATCTATTGTGAAACATCACCTATCTCCAATATTAAACCAAGCCATGCTGAGAAGTGTACATAAGACATCCAAAAAACATATCCTATTTATAAGTTGTTGAACACCTATGTAGAGTGTGATAGATCCTGCACTACCCTATCTACATATGGAATGACTAGGTCTTCCTTCCATAAAATGAAGCCTATGTTGTATACCATCTCCCCAAATCTACTCCATAGGGTCCCTATAGGGTGAATCACATGCATGTGTTCATACACCTAGTAATGTAATATGAATGTGATGTCAAGCCCTGAGCAATACCCAACATGCCAGCTCCACAACTCCCTGTATATCTACCCCAATAATGTGGGTGCCCAAGGAAAAATAGTTTGGAACTCCACCATGTCTACTATAACACTAGTAAAACTCCATGTTAGTCAACTTCCCATAGAATTAGGTATCACATAGTAGGTTAGTGATAGGATCATCATCATTGGCACTAGTCTCTCCATAGGATCCTGGTCATATAATGGCTAGAAGGAGAACCCCCAATAAAGAATATGATGTCTAATCCCTCTCAGTAATAACTGAAGCCATATCCATAATATAATCTATAGGGGCATCCTAAAATGGTGCCTTCTGCATGTGTATATCTAGGACTTCCTACTCTACCTCTCCTCTCTCCTCATCCTCCTCCCTCACCTCCTCCACAACTACCTCATGTCATGGTTTCACTGCTCTCTCCTAACTCCTCACCATCTCAACTATAAACCAAACTACATAATCATTTGTATACCTAATGTCATCTAGGTCACTCACCATGGGATCCTTCTGTGGTCCCATCAAAATAATTATTGTGTCAGGTGCAGGCTAGTCTAGCTTTGTATCCTCTTGCCTATACAAACATGGGGCTAAGGGAAAATCTTGTAACAGTCAAAACTTTTGATGGATGTTGTCATAATAAAATAACTTGGGGTGATCCCACCATCATCCATGTACCCATATCTCTTTTGAAACATCACCTATCTCTACTACTAAACTAAGCCATGCTAAGAAGTGTATATAAGGCCTCCTGAAAAAATCTTCTATTTATAAGTTTTTAAACACCTATCTATAGTATGCTAGATCCCACACTACCCTATCTGTGTATGGAATGATTAGGTTTTCCTTCCATAAAAGGAAGCCTATGCTATATACCATCTCCCCTAATCTACTCCACATGGTCCCTATAGGGTAAATCACATGGATGTACTCATACACCCAATAATGTAATATAAATGTGATGTCAAGCCCTGAGCGGTACCCAATATGCCAACTCCATAACTCCCTATATATCTACCCCAATAATGTGGGTGCCCAATAAAAAATAGTTTAGAACACCACCATGTTTGATATAACACTAGTAAAACTCCATAGTAGTCATCCTACCCCAGAATTAAGTAGCACATAATAGGTTAGTGCTAGCATCATCATCATTGGCATTAGTCTCTCCATAGGATCTTGGTCATATAATGGCTAGAAGGAGAACCCCCCAACAAGGAATATGATGTCTAATTAATCCTCATCGTATAATTATTCCAATGCTACCACTCACCCAACCTCATCCACAATATATATAGGAGTGTCTATGATCGGTAGTCAAAGAATGCAGTGGATGTCCTCTATGGTGATTATCATCTCACTAATCGATAACCAAAAAGTGTTGGTGGTTAATCCCACCACTCTAGCAATGCCACTATCATACTAACATCCTAATTGAAATGGTGATAATGGTGAATCCATTCAAATCCAACTACCTCTAAATGAGCCCAATCCTCATCACCTATAAACTCTTGCAACTAATCCAATAGTAGAGGGACTATCCCTCATTATCAATAGCTCTTGTGCCTATCAAAAACATCTTTTTAGTTAATCAAAAGCCTAAGTTTGGTACTTTCTATCAATCCTTTATGGATTGATGCTGATTTGACCCCAATTGATAGCAATCCTTATGGATCATGGTCAATCTCTTTGAACTGTGGAAATCCTAATGGATCAACATCCATTCCCTTAACCCAAAAAATTCCCCCTATGCTGTACATTCCTAAAATAAGAAAAATCTACCTACCTACACTCCCTTTCCCCCCATAAATTTCTTAAAAACCCAAATTTATTATGAAAAAACAAAAAAATAAACAAAATAATTAATTTATCCAAAAATACATAATGCTTACCTCATATTTTAGTCATCGTCATCATCATTTGCTCCCACTCACCTCCATTGTCTTTCACATTTGCTTGTAAGGTTGACACACATCAAAAATTTCTCTCAGATTATTGTTGATGTCAATAGCTAAATGAACCTTATGCCATGTTAAATGCCTATATATATCCTTTCTCATGATCAACATCAATTACCCCAATCAATGTCAATCCCCTAAATTGACATTGATCCCTTGTAGATCGATGTTGATTGTCTTGGCTTACTAAAAAGTTTGCACTTATGGAACATTTCACATGCTCCCAATCCTCATCTTACTACCTCTTCTTCATCTATCCCATTTTTGTCTCCTATTACACTTTATATTTGAGTATTTTGACCCCTTGTTAGTTCCCCAATCTCCCTAAGGCATACATTTTTTTGGGTATCTTCCCATTGTAAGATACTAAGGGTATATTTTTTCTTGAGAACATTCATCTATAGGTAACACATACACCATACAAAGACCAAATTCTATGGTTCACCATTCCTATATTTTATTCTCTTGCTAGCCCTTACCTACACCCACTTGTTTTAGCAATAGCATTTTGTTGCTCGATTTGGTCTTTATGGTATTACTACCTGCATTACTTTTTATCCCATTAAGTGTAATTTTGGAGCTTCCTTGTACCATCCATACTTATGATTATCTTTTGATATCACCCATTTGTCTATTTCCACTTACCCCATTATGTTTTTACCTCTCATCTTTTTCAAACCTATCATCCATTTTTTCTCACTTCTCGATGCCCAATTTGAGGGGAAATACCTTCTCGCAATAAACTTGGGGCATTAGACACCTTATAGTTTTTTGTCTCATGTCCTATTATTACATACCACTCCACAAAAAGGGGCAAATATAGATGCTATTTTTATACACCCTTGTTTATTAATGTGGTGCATTATGACATTATCATTTTATTTCTAACATAATTTCCTCCATTCATAATTATTTAAAATAATTACATTCACCTCAACCATTTACCTTTACCACATAGGTTAATTAAACTTAATTACTATAGTTAAATAGTAATTAACCCTATTTCCACCATTTATAACCATAAAATCCTAAAAAAATATAAACAAAACCTATTCAATCTCTCAACAACCCTTCCAACAACTTACCCTCATCAAAAACCCATGTAAACAACTTAGTGTTACAGTCACTTAGTTTGGCATGCAGTTCAAAACAACCCAAGCTAGATTTTAACCAAATTGGGCTAATTGACATTGATCCTCCATAATCAATGTTGATTCTCCCAAATAGACATTGTTCCATATATTCAAAACAAACCTCCATGGCTCAAGAGGATGGTGACTATGCTTTTGGACTTCAAAACTCTGCCAAAATCTCATTGCAACCTGTATACAAATGTTGTCAATATCTTGATATCTTTTAGAATCACTATTTGAGTGATTATCAAAGGATTTTAAAGGTTATTTAACTCATCTTTCCAAGTTTTTTTTCAGCCATAAAGGTTAGTATTGCACTTTAATTTATTCACATTTCAAATCTACAATTTTCTACATCTATCTATCACTATTTTACATTCAATTTTTATTAGTTTATTAATAATATAAGTTGTTTTTGATAAAGTAAGGTAGAAAACTAGGGGCTGAACTCCATATAGTCAAAAAAGACAAGAAGGTAAACAAATAAAAAAAGCCTTTAGAGAGATGATGGCATAGCCGAGAATAATAGACAAAAATAAAACACAAGCCACAGGAAGACCAGAGTTAGAGAGATCTCCCCTTACATAACTATTGATTTGATAAGATCATTGAGTTTCTCATTCTCTGCATTGTCAGCATACCCAGTATTACCCACCACTTCTAACATAGACATGTTCAATAGAATTGTATTACAAATCCCTTTGGCAAAGACCTTCTCTATCTTCTGAATGCGGTCCTTTAGGGCCCCAATTTTAGTTTTCCAATTAGTTTCATTCTCAGTGCCCTCACTAGCTTCCTCGACATACATTTTCCCCTTATTGTTAGTAGTTCCCATAGTGTCAAAACCCTACTCCTCAGTAACCTCAAAATCCCTAGTAGCCTGCTTCCCTCCAGTGTCCTTTGAAATTTCCTATATTTCTATCTCCTCAGACTCTTCCTCCTGGGTTGCTTCTTCTGAAGCACTTTCCAAATTCAGTCTGGACTTCGGGGCTAGTTTACTAGCAATCCGCCCTGACCTTTGCACTCTAGAGAGGAATCCTTCCTTATTAATTTTGGAAGGCTTGTGATATTTTACCACCTTGGCCCTCCATGGCCCTACTTGGATTCCTATGGAACCCTTCCGTAGTCTCTTTAATATTTTCTTCCTCTTCATCAACCTTTCTCTTCTTGCCCTTCCTGCTTGCAAAGGAGTTGAGGGTATCAATAGGAGTCTTTTCAGGGTCATCAATATGCCTCAATCCTGACAAGTCATCTCCTTTTGAATGATCTCCCTAATGTTTAAGGGAATATGAACACCTTGTCACCACACCCTCCAACCTAAATATTGCTGCCCAAGGTTGGCACAAGCATCAATGACCTTGCTGCCTTCTCTATAGATATGGGAAATCTCAACTTTGGAAAACTTTTGAAAAATAAATTAGATATCAGTAATGATGTCTTTTATCTTGATTCCCACATTTGAAGCTTTATTAACAGTATCTATGACCATCTTAGAGTCTCCTTGTATATTCTAGCTCCTTATTCCTAGGGATATAGCTAACTTTAATCCCCATAGTAAAGCCATTGCTTCAACATAGTTGTTGCTCAGGCATCCAATTCCACTAGCATAAATAGTAGACATCCATCCTTTATCATTCCTTATAATTCCTCCTCCACTAGCTTTACCATCTAACTTGGATGCCCCATCAAAGTTGAGTTTCATCCAGTTAGATTTAGGGGGGATCCATTTAGTATTAAGTCTCTATAGTATTTTGGAGTTATTATACCCAGGGATTTGGTTTAAAACCTTCCATTTGGCCACAATTTGGCTTTCAATTTGAGATAGGGGTTTCTTCGCAACATGAATATGAGCTGTTGTAACACTTTCCATAATGGTCTTAGCAAAGGAGTTAAACACCTGAGAAGCATTTATAGCAGTGTCCCTAAAATTTTTATGATTGCACTCTTTCCATTAGAGCTCGCTTTCATAATTCCATAAGACAGGGATGTGTGAAGGTTGGGTTTTAGCTAAGAATTACTTTGTTAAGGTCAGAATTGTAGACCCATTCAATACCAAAGTTGTTAAGTATTGTGCCCCATAATTCCTAGGCAAACTCATAGTGGATAAAGAGGTGTGAAACTAATTCCTCTTTTGAACCACATAGGAAACATTTGTTATCTAAAGGAAACCCTCTCTTTTGAAGGTTATCCTAAGTAAGGATTTTGTTATGAGCAGTAGCCCACCAAAACATGTTAATTTTTGGAATAAGTTTATGATTCCAAACCTTTTTCCATACATCTTTATTCTGAGCTTCAGGAATGAGCAGATGGTAAGTAGATTTGATAGAGAATAATCCATTATTATTTGGCCACCAGTATTGTTCATCCTCTCAGGGAAAGAGAGGGATTCTAATCTCTTGAACACACTGCTAGATCTCCCAAACTCTTGAGAAAAGTTTAGGTCAGTGTACACAGCAATCCAAAATATTTTTCTAGCTCCTCATCCCATTGTTATTTTCCATATAATCACTGACCCTATCTCCAAAAAACTAGGTAGTCAAGTCAGAAATCTCTCCATAGTTTCCTTGTGTGATGAGAGCCTTATCCTTTAACCAGATATCATCCCAAAATTTAATATGCTGGCCATTTCCAAGTTTCCATCTAATTCCCTATTTAGAAGGCTTCTACTTTTTAGCATTTTATTCCATATCACAGATCCCTGGGGTAATCCTATTTGTTGAAGAAAGTTGGAATCATTAATGCTATCCATGTATTTGGTATACATTATTTCCCCCCAATCATTGTTTTTATGGATTAGGTTCTAACTAAATTTTGAGATAAGGGCTTTGTTCATGTTCCTGATGGACCTAATATTAAGTCCACCATGAGATTTTCGAAGACACACTTTTTCCCATCTGACTAAAGACATTCTCTGTTTGTCTTCCACTCCCAGCCATAAAAATTTCCTTTGGATCTATTTTAGTTTCTCAGCAAAATACACAAGAATTTTAAAAAGAGACAGGAAGTATGTACAAATACCTTATAGTGAAGCCTGAAGAAGTTGCAGTTTACTAGCACTACTAAGTAGTTTCCCCTTCCATCCAAGAATTTTCCTCTACATTCTTTCATAATTACATTCTAAAATCAAAGAGATACCTCTTTTATCAAGAGTGGGAGACCTACGTAGGTAGCTGGTAGGCCAGCTTCAGCACATTCTAATATATCAATGATTATATGTCTAAGTTCATTAGGAGTGTTGAAGAAATACACATTGCTTTTCTAGAAATTTATCATTTGTCTTGACTCTCTAGCATAATTATTTAAGATATTCTTCCATCTTCTAGATTTAATCACTGATGAGATGCCAAAGAAGATGGTATTATCCACAAACTATTATACCACCATATGACGAAGTGAGGAGGCAAGTTTGATGCCCACTAACTTTTTTGAGGCTATATCTACTTATATGTATCTTCCTAGTGCCTTAGCCATAATGATGAATAAGTATGGGGAGAGAGGGTCTCCCTAAATAATTCCTCTCAAGGATGAGAAAAACCCTCTAGGAACACCATTAACCAGCATTGAGAATTTTGTAGAAGAGACCGCATTCCATAACAAGCGAGACATTTTATCATTAAAACCATATTTTATGATCACTTGGAATAGAAAATTCCATGAGACTTTATCATAAGATTTAGAAATATCAAGCTTGAGAGCCATCCTAGGGATTTTGCTCTTATCTATGGAGTGAATAGTCTCATGTGTGGTGATCACAGCATCAAGAATCTACCTACCCAGGATGAAACCTTTTTGAGCAAGAGAAATATTTTTGTCTAGCAAAGGTTGAATCCTCATGACCAACATTTTAGTACATAACTTATACACAGTGTTGCATAGACTAATGGGCTTGAAATCAGTGAGGTGTGAAGGTTGTGATTTTTTAGGAACAAGTACTATGAAGGTATTATTAACTTGTTTCAAAAGTTTACCTGATCTAAAAAAATCATGCACAGCAGTCGTGAGTTTCGCTCCTACTATCTCCCAATATTCCTGAAAGAATATAGGAGGAAAGCCATCAAGACTCAAGGCTTTAAAAACACCCATGGAGAATAAAATAGCATGGACTTCTTCCTCAAATATAGGCTTTAACATCTCTAGATTATCTTCTTCCATTATCAAATAGGGAATTTTATCAATAAATTGATTCATAGGTCTATCGATTCTATTATTATTATTTTCTTCCATAAGTAGATTCTGAAAGAAAGCCCTGGCTTGTTCCCCTATTTCATTATCCTTGATAATAATGTTGCCATTATCTAGGACAAGCTTAGTTATTGAGTTGGCTTTCTTATGTTTCATAGCTGAGAGATGAAAAAAGGCAGTGTTTTTATCCCCCTCTTTAAGCCACTGAACACGAGATTTCTATTTCCAAAAAAAATTCTTCTCTTTCCATAAGATTCTTCCATTCTAAAGATAGGATATTCTCTTCTTCTAAAGTGTCCTCAGAGTCATCCCCTTAACCTATCAGTTTTTGTATATCCTTGAGTTTTCCCACTATATTTTTCTTCTACTAGAAGACCTACCCAAAGTTGTATCTATTCCATCCATAAACTTCTTGTTTAATGTGTTGGAGTTTCTTGACTATTCTAAACATAGGAGTACCTTGAATAGGAATTTTCCATCATTGGGCCACCATTTGTCTAAAGTCTTTGTGTTTGATCCACATAGCTTCAAAATGGAATGGAGAAGGTCTGAAATGTCCCTTTTCTCTCCAACTGAGGAAGATCATGTAGTGGTCAAACATGGTTTTAGGGAAAACCTACACCTACATATTATGATAATCCTTCTAGTTGCTTGATATAATAAATTTTTCTAATTTAACATGAATCATTTGATCTCCTCTTCTTCTATTGGTCTAGGTAAAATTTTTATTTTACAGCTCTATGTCCAATAATCCCCAATCATTGATGAATTTAGCAAAGTCAAACATGTCCGAGTAATCCATAATTCCCCCTATTTTTCAGAAGGGTATAGAGGAGTGTTAAAATCTCTAGCTAACATCCATCTAATGTTCTGGGGATTATTCTTGAAATTGCTCAGGTCTATCCATAATTTCTATCTCAAAGCTCTATTATTCGGTCCATAGACATTAATCAACGACCAGTTAAATATTTCATTAAAAAATTGGTAATCAAGAAGTGCTTATTATAATACATAAGAGACCCCTAGATTTTATCACTATTACACATAGTGACAATCCTCCCTGAAGCCCCTTCAGTAAGACTAATGTAAATAGCCGCCTTAGGCCATATATAGGCAGCAATTTTCATAAAATTCTCCTCATTCATCTTGACTTCTTGGAGTAATAAAATATCTAATTTATTATCTAAAATGTAGTTTTTAACCTCAAACTACTTTGAGGTACTATTAAAGCCCCTCAAGTTCCAAGATAATATTCTCATTTAGAGGGTTTGGGGGGTTGGGTCTCTAGTGTATTTTGTTTACCACTGGTAATCTCCCTAGCAATCTCTCTTTGTCTTATTTCTCTTAGGGTTGGCCTCCCTTGTTTGGGCTCAGTGCCAACATCTACAAATTTTTTACCTTTTCAGTTCTTTTTCTTTGGGGTAACCCATTCCTCCTATTCACTACTACCACTTTGTCATGTTACACATATTGCTAAGTAGTTTCCTACTTGGTCAATGACTTCCAGAGCATGGAAAATGTTTGTATTTAGCTATGGGTCTGCTTCTCCTTTAGTGGGACTTTCTAGAGTTACTTCTTCCTATCTAACTCTTGGAACATTGTCTTCTTCATTGACTTCCTCTATCAAAAGTTAACCTCTTTCTCCTTCCTTAGACATATTAGTCTATTTTTCTAGAGGGTTGGCTGTGTTAAATATAGCCTTATGACTATCATCTGATACTATATTTTCCTTTAGGACAACTTTTTCCCCACTAGTAGTGATATCTTCCTTTCCCATCTCCTCCTCTCCCTTTCCTGTGTTGTCAAGATTTTTCACATTACTCTCTGTTTCCTACTTGTTGTTCTTTTTTAAATTGAGAGCCTGATCCTTCCCTTCAATTTGGGAATCATCTTTCCTCCCTTTTTGCTTTGCTATGAATTTTGTCACTACATGTCCCTTTCTCTTACATATTTGATAGAAAGTGGTAGCATTTTCATAAATGATCAGCTGATCCAGGCCCATATTTAGAGTTTAGCTCTATGGTCGTAGGGAGAGTCCTATTTATTTCAACATTGACACAAAGTTTAGCATACACACATCTAGACTTTGTTTTGGTTGTATGATCTGTAGTGACATATTGGCCAATATAATTTCCAATAGCTATGAAATTTTTTTCATCCCAAAATTCCAAAGGGAACCCTAGTAGTCTTACCCAAGCAGGAGCAGACTTATTAAGGTCTGAGTTAGGATCAGATCCTAGTTTCCATGAGCATAGGGCAAGAGAATGTGGGCCATATAGCCATGGTCCTCCACCAAGAGTAGTGATCATGTCCTCCCTATTCATAAAACTAAAAAGGAGTAGGCCTCTTGCCATGGCAGTGATCGAAACACTACCCTTAACTTTCCACCTAGACAGAACCCATTTCCTAATCATTTTGATACTAAGACAGAAAGAAAAAAACTTACCTAATAACGTAAGGTCCATCGATTCCATGATTTCCTCCACTAGATCATCTAGGATATGTAGGGCCATGCCCTCTAAGATAATAGGGAGGCTCATCATGCTTTTTGAGGGGCACATCTTTTCACCTGTAAGTGCCTTCTTCCATTCATTGGATGGACTATCCACTACTAGATTTCTGACCAGATCCCCAGAGGTACTGCCACTAGCAGTGTCCTCCATTGGATCCATGATCTCGCTGGTCTTACTCAGGGGGCCCAACTTGCTAGGAAAAAACTAGTTTTAAATGTCGTCCACACACATTATATAACATCCAATTTTTGTTGTCATAATATAAGTTTTTATTATAGTCTATTTTTAAAGTTTAGAATTTTACATAGAATCAACATCAATCCATCTAAATTGATGTCAATCCTATAGGATCATCATCGATCCCTGCTAAAATTTCAAAACATTTTTGCAATCTATTTTCACAATATTCTTAGTCTTAAAAAGCTATCAAATCCTGCATTCTATTTTCTAAAAACCTATATCTTTTACATGTAGATGACTCCTCCATGATTAATGCATGATATTTTTAGCATATTTGATCTTAACATTGTTCAACAACCATTTTTCATTGATCAAAGTGACATTACATTTGAATTAGGTCTTTTTATTGTGGTTTTAATACCTAATCAGGAAAGCATTAATGAATAATTGGCTGTAATTCAAGAGGATGTTGATATTTCTACTAAATTTTGAGACAATTACTTTGATCATATTAATATTTTTATAGATTAGATATATTTTCCATTTTCTATTTATATCTTATCCATATATATCTTTGTAATTTCATGTTTATTTATAAACTTGAATGTTAAACATGGGTTGACATCCATCTGAAGAAGCATATCAATTCTTGGGATTAGTTTCTTACCAAGCAACACACTCATATTTTTATTAATCTTTTTTTTATATGATTTAGTGTGATTTGTAGGTCATTCCTCCCCAGCCAAAGAGGATTTCCCACAAAGCTTGATTAATGATGTGTAACCAACCTTCATCTCTAGGTAATCTTCAAAACCCTACATTTACTTTATTTTTATTATCTAATTAGATAATATTTAAAAATAAAAATAAATACTAAAACAAATAGACTAGGACTTGAGTAAGGTCAATATAAAAGAGCCTTCAATACTTTGACGATTGGGTAAGGTTCAATGATTTCAATATATATTATAGGGTAACTTGAAATGCAAGTGTCAAGAGGAAAGAATTTCAAAGACTAATCCTATGAAAAAAAGCTATATCTCTCATTAAACGTAAACAAATGTAAATGGTTGTAATGATACAAGTAAAGGAGGTGGTTGTAAAGGGGTAAAAACTAAACTAAATAATGGGAGACAATAGTTTTAAATTGGTAAAGTAAAATGGTCAATCAAGGTAAAATTTAATGGATAATTTTCATTAATTCATGAGTATTTCAATTTTATAAATTTATATTTCATGATTTTAATGGGTAGTGAACAATGTGTATTCACCTGCATTATATGGATTCAAGTTAGTTTTTTGTGTTATGTCACATATTGTTTAAAATAAAATTCATACATACATACATACATACACACACACACACACATACATACATACATACATACATACATACATACATATATATATATATATATATATATATATATATATATATATATATTGCCACTATGTTGAAAGTTAATTGAATGTATTCACCACTATATGTACTATATAATCCTGTAATGATAGAAATTTTGAATCATATCTACATCATCATAGTCTAAATGTGTTGATGCCATCCATCAATATAGTTGTCACTAGTCTACGACAATGTCACACATAAGCATCCATATCATCTATTAGTATTTTCATTGCTTGATAACATCCATGTCATTTTGTATCATCCATGTGGACCTTCAAAATTAGTGTCATATTTTAGCATCCCTAATCATACAAACACATATTAGCATACCTTCCATGCCTTGCCCCATTATGCCTATCAATTCTCTTATTCACCTATAAATATCTCACTTATTTTTATCATACTTTAAAAATACATACTTAGAGTTTCACCCGAAAAATCCCAAGCTTATTTCTGTATGGGTCATTAAAAATTGCCCTATGGTCATCCAAATAGGGGTCTATATAACATAAAGTGATTTAAGGCAAGTCTAGGCAATATTATGTCCACACTAGCCAATGTGTTATAGGGAAGGCCTAAAAAGTATACACACATTTATTGTCAAATTAATAATAAATGTTTAATATACTAAATAAATAAAGGAAATATTATAGGGATATAAATACTTACCATATGATGGACTTGTCTATGCTTCAATCTCCCCCTTGGCTCAAGTGGAGCTTTGAAAGAGAATTTATAGATTGAAGACTTCAAATGTTTGGATGAAGACCTAGATATCATTAGTTAGGAACTCCCAATGGCTCCTATTTAGATTTAATGCCACCAAAAGAACAAAATACTTAAGATAAGGTTCTAATCCACTAACTCTCCCAAATTTATTTAAATAATAAGTGCGTCTGAAATAAAATCTAACAAGTGATATACAATATAATTTCCATAAAACATGACCCTTATATGCACTGATTCAATACCAAAAACCATCCCTAGACTCTAAGTCAATGATATCCATCTAACCAATAAAGTTAGAAGTTTTTGGCTAATATATAATGGTATTGGTCATACAAATACAATTCAAATGTTGAAAGATAAGCTTATAACAATATTAGGCTTTTTGATATAGTACATGAAGGATGAAGGAACAAAATAGATAGTATTAGCTAGGTTGATATAGTAGGATATAAAGCTATAAAACATCAACAATAGTTAAAATAGAAGAGATGTATACATATACACTTAGAGGAATTTAGACTTATAGTATTA
This sequence comes from Torreya grandis, assembly GCA_037957365.1. Lineage (NCBI taxonomy): Eukaryota > Viridiplantae > Streptophyta > Pinopsida > Cupressales > Taxaceae > Torreya > Torreya grandis. The sequence continues at coordinate 661,507 of JARHVA010005656.1, read as the reverse complement.
CTCATGTAATTAGGGTATAATAACAACATAGTCCTTTCCAACCCCATTCTAAATGCACCCTTTAACACATTCACTCATGGATATTGATGCATCAACAAGTTATTGCAAGATAAATCTTTAGAAAATGATTATGTGAAAAATATTGTGTATACATATGCCCCACCCAAATCTCATCACATTTCACAATAGTGTGACATGGAATGTTGCTTTGGGAAAGGAACATAGCAACACAAAAAATCATAACTAAAAAAAAATGTTGAAAGAATAAAATGAATAACTAAAAGCACCAAATTCATATTTTGAATTACTTTTTTCTAAAAAGATGCATTAAAATGCTATTTTATCAATTGTGGAGGGTGAAATAATTATATTTGAGAAATACTATGGATTCAAGGATAAAAAATGATAAAATTAAAGTGAGTAAACCCAAGACAATCAAAACATGGATGTGAATAGAAAAATGTCAAAATTGATTAAATCACTTGGAAAATTGAAATGTTGGGATTGATAATTCTATTTTAGAATCAAAACTCTAAGTAAAATGATGAAAATAAAGGAGAAATAACATGTATTAAAATCTAATGCTATTTATGACCAAAAAACCCAAAATTCACCAAAACAAGATAAGTAACAATCTGAATCAAATAAAAGACACATAGAGCTAATTTATGATAAAAAAAACATAAAATGTAAGAGGAATAAAAAACCATACTCAAATATTTAATTGAAATATGCAATGGAAAAATGAAACTAGATGGCTAACAAAAAGAGAATAAAAAACTCCAAGTCCCAAACATAAATAAGAAAAATCTTAGAAAGATAAGTCAATAACCAAGAGAGTATCTCACAGTTACTCAAATATGCAAATTATATTCTAAATATGGAAAATATGAAAATGTTCTATTGCTACCATGTCTAAAATAGATTGAGAATAGGAGGTACAAAATACTAGAAAATATTTATTAACAAACTTGCCTTTCAAGAAGAAAGGAATACAAGTAGGGGAAAAATCATTACTGAGGCAAAAAAATGATCTTTATTGGAAGCAAGATACTCAAATAATATTTTAAGGACTAAGAATTTTCAACATCAATGGTTTTAAAGTACCCTACCTAATAATTTAATCTTTGGATAACTAATGATGTATGTATATTATCTCATTAATGCTAGCATGTATTAAAAATAAAATGATCCTACCTTCTCACAATGTGTTCCTTGCTCCTAATAACCCCTTACAAATCCATTGGCCTAATATAAATATTTTGTTCTTATGTGAGAATATATATATATATATATATATATATATATATATAACTAAAATATAATAAGATATAATGATGAATAAATATATCCTACCCTAGTCTACTAGCTTACAACACTCTAATGGACCTAGGATCTATCATGAGGCCAACTATGAAGTTTGAGATTTGACTAGAATAAGAGAGTTGCAAAAAAATTAAAATGTCTTTTGGTGTGATCTTAATTTTAAGATGGCAGTTTTCCTTTAAACATTGCCTTTTATTATGTTATGGATTTTAAGTATTTTGTACTTTTATATTTTCCTCCTCCATATAGATTTTTAAGAACTAACATTGGGTGCTCAAATTTACTATCATAGGAGAGCTTACACATAATGACTATTGATGAGAACTTGAATACCATGGTGTTTATTAACTTACATAATTACAACATAAAAAAAGAGTGCAATATTAAAACCAACCTTGTTGAGCTTAAAAGGAAATGAAAATCAGTGAAATATCTAAATAATCATAGAAAGTTTGGGTTTCCCCAATTACAAAAAAATATTTAAGTAAAATGGTAAAATTATAAGTAGGTATGAGTCATGATCATAAGAAAATGGTATAGTGTGGATGATGACATGATTATAGACTGATATAGTTTTACTCTAAAAGAAGATGACTAATTCTAAGTGAAGAAAAAACTACTCTTAGCCATTGCCTTATATTTATAAGAAGATACTTAGCTAATGTTGGAAAAAATATGTAGTAAAATTATGGGTGTTTGTAAGGAGGTCCTAGTTGATTCCCTAGGTCTTAACATGAAAATAAAAATATTAAAATCCAAATGATGTAGGTAAAATATTCAAAGGGACTATGAATTGATATAAGTAAACCAAATAATAAAAGATGATACAATAAGTGATTATAAAAGGGATGGATGTTCATGAGTAAGGTCTACTTGTATTCCATAGGTCTTAAAATGAAAATCACAAACTAAAAACCCAATAGGTTTAAAAGGGGTAAAATACCTAAGGTCTCAATATAAGTATTATGGTTGACGTGACAAAAAACATGGAGATGTGAATATAAAGTAGTGATAAATTGCACAAAAATATATTAAATGTAAAAATTTCAAGTAATTTTAGCTTAATAGAATATATAAACCAATTATAATCATGAAATTAATATTTAATATAAATTGAAAAGTATACTTTTAATTAAAAATAAAAGAAACATTAAATTTAAGAAAAACATTTTCTCAAAAATTGAGCATTGGTCGGTATATGTCATTTATTTATTTTCAATTTATAAGAGCTAGGTCCAAGGATATATTTAATTAAGGACTCTATAATTTTTTTTTATACTTTACATCTTTGTCATGGGTGTAATACAATTTTAACACTAATTCCTTGACATCAGAATTATGGAAGTTTAATTTATTGTTATGTTTTTTAGTTATGTGGTTTTTGTATTGACATTTGCAATTTAAAGCATCATACATAATATATCAAGTAGATATATGTTGAAAAGGTTTTATTCATAAATATATTAATTGAGAATGAATTTTTGAAGAGATACACATAATTAAGGTCACTCTACTTCTAGTTTTAAGATGGATTATGAGTCCTAAACTAAGGATAAGGGATTTTTCCTAGCGGTGATATGGATGCTAATATGATAATCCCAATGTGTTAGATATGTATTGAAATGCCAATCCAAATGAGAATACCTAATAATATTTTTAATATATATTTAATGAATTTGATAGTATACTTTTCTTGGCCATTCCATTGAGGTTGATAGGATGTTGAAAATTTAGCTTATTTTGAATTTCTCACATAATTGCTTTGGTTTTAATTTATTTTTTAAATTTAACACCATTATCAAATATTATGTGTGAGGAGTACCCAAATTACATATGATATGATTGAGGATGAATTTCTATATAATTAATCCAATTTAATTAAAAAGCAGCATAACTTTAATCCACTTGTTGTGGTAATGATGAATACATGTTCATCTGTGACTGAGGTAATTTTCTAATGAGATCTAATACCCACATAGAGAATAGCCAAATATATTAGAGTGTTTTAAACTTATCCATAACAATAAAACCATGATGGATCTGGAAATAATTACACTTATTTTAAAAGGTGATGGAATATTTTTAGATATTTTTCTATAAGTATCATGTATTTAGGAATTTATAGGCTATAGCATGTCCTAGTAAATGGCTACTCCAAATCCCCCATATTCTTCCTCAAGGAGAGATAATACTTATTATTGAGTGGCATAGTTGAGTAGAGTACCTCTATGACTATGATAATATAGAATGTTATGTCAAAGAACATATTTAAAACTTTAATCTTAGAGTTTGTTATTTTTGAAAGAGTTAACCTCTTAAGGATAAGTAAAAAATATAATGTATTAGATGATATGTTTTTACCTTAGGATTTTTCAAGTAGTGACTAATTCAATGTGGTAAATAAAAGAATAATCCTTGGTTATTGAAGTGGATGGATATTTCCTCATTTTTATGAGGAACAATGAGTCATGTAATACCTAATGAGGATGGAATAGAAATGACGAGGAAGAAAGAGAATATTTGAACATATTTTTTTCTCATTGGATTACTTCAATGGTGAAAGATGAAAAAAAAGAAAACAGTGGAAGAAAGATGATATTATGTAATAATTTTTTTATTTTTTAATTTATGTGAAATACTCATGCAATAACATATAAGCTAAAAATAGCTTAGAACATGTAAGTTTGAATTCCTAGATCAATGGAAGCTTGCATCTCAAGTATGAGAGCTTCATATTCAACCATGTTATTATTGACCTCAAAGTTTAATCAAAAGGTGAGAGGAATGGTTTTACCATAAGGGTTAGCATAGACACATCTTACCCCAACTCCTTGAAGGAACTTGGATCCATCAAAGTTAAGTGATCCATAAATAGTAAGTGACCCCACTTATTAAAAACTATTTAAAAATAGATGCTCATTAATTAAAATTGGATCCAAAAGTGACACTTGACAATTTAAACCAATTTACTCTATTTTTATGGATAAGGAACAATTTATCAATTTACCATTAAATTACATGAAATTGGCATATTAAAATTAAAAACAATAATTTAATGATTAAAAAGAACAAGAAGCAAATGTTCAAATACAACTAATACACTTGTACTCGATAACGGAGTTTGCCTTTTCAGGGGTTATGTCTTCAGGTTCAATAAAAAATGATCCAATATATAAATGATTTCAAAATAAATTTAATTCTTACATCATAATGTGCTCCTAGAATGGGCTACCAAGAAATCATCTTGACTTGAGAGATTCTTGTAAAATATGGGTTTTTCAAAATCTCCACTCCACATTGAGTTACTTCTGACAAACTCTTTTTCACTTCTTGTTATCTTCCAATGAGTGATTTGAGAACTTAGAATGATTTTAAATGACTTTTCCAATGGGGGTTATGGGTTTATATATATTTCAAAAACCTGAAAATCATAGATATTTTCCTTATCCATCCCCAAGCCTAAGCCTTTGCTTAAGTTTTTTATCAATTTACAAAAGGATTTATAATTATCCCCAATCTTACATAGTTTGTAGGATTAAAATCCCCATTACATGAATATACCATATAAATGGGTTTAAAAAAAATATTAAGGATTTAATTTAGCCTTTACATGAATATATCCCATATCTGTGGGATTTCATAAAATATATAAGCCATTGTTTTATTCATAATTATTTATTTTAACCCTTTTCCGTAGGCATAACCATATTTATCATGGACATCTTGACTTACTTTTCCATGAATTAAAACCATCAACCAAAATCCTTCCATGTAATAGCCTTCAATTTTATTCCATGCTTCATTAAGGCTTTATCCTCATTAATTATTACACATAACATATCATTTATCCCACATTCGTGGGTTTGAAGACTTTTTAAAGGGCTTAAATAAACCTATTGAGTTTCCTTATTTCTCTATACCTTATTAAAAGGCTTCCACATGGGATTTATGTTTTAAAAAACTAACCTTTGTTGATATCCACATATGGGTGGAAATGTTTTTTTAATATTTGGTCAAAAACCTTTTTGTCCCACATTTATTGGGATGTGAGATATATATTTTTTAAATAATAAAATTTTATCCCATGTAAAGTGATCTCATCTTACCATGTAAATGCACGATGTGGAGGCTTGTATCATTGGTACACTGCCGATCTACCACATCACTTGCTTGTTGACTATGTTTGACTTATGTTGATCTATGTTTACATATTATATTGACTTTTAATAACTTTGACCAACCATAACTTCCACATACAGACTCCATTTTTCAAACTAAAAAATGCATTAGAAAGCTCTCAATGAGCTCTATGTTTTATGAATGGTTTAAACAAGAATTGATATCTTTTATTTTTTTAATCTCTTTTAGATGATCTTTAGATCACACCTCCCCACTAAAAGGGATTTTGGTCTCCAAAAGTCCAATAATCCATCAAAACTTGAAAATGAAGGTCCTGTTACCCTTCTGTGAAGTTTCCTATCTTGCTAAAACATATTATGCAACATCTATGCTATCTTTCCTATCGACAATGTTATCCTATAATGGTCCAAATATCTAAAGTATAAGGACAAGTTAAAATTTCCCTTCTTTCAGGTGATGGGCTCTCATGAAATATTATATCCCATCTTTTACAATGTCATACCAATTTTCCTCTTTAGAGAAAGTTACATTTCTCAAAGATAAGTATGGTTTACCTAGGATAATGCCACTGAATTAAAGTGGAAGCACATCTAATTAAACTTCATCTAGGAAGTTGGAGGTAATTTTAAACCCTAGTTTACATGTTTTTCTTAAATGTAGGCTAATAACATCATTTAACCCAACCAATAAATATGATCTGAAATGTGTCTTAGTTTTTAAACCTAGGGTGTCTACAACATCTTCAAAAATTAAATTCTTTTCATAACTTATATCAAAAAAATATAATATATCTTTGACTACTTAGAAATTATTATTTTGAAGAAATGTTGTTTACCTCTAAAGGATGATAAATTTTGCACTGTTAGCTTATCTTTGACTATCATCTCCCTGGTTATTATTGTCTCAGGGTTTGCTTGACGAGGTTATGTCTTTTATTTGACTGAAGATGAAATTATAACCTTTTCCTAAGGTTGTGGATGACTTTGCTTATCTTATTTTAGCATTTACCCCTTAGCATTGAATTAAAAACCAAACTTCATGTCTTCTTTAGGCAACTTTGTTTTGTTAGTCTTATTTTTTTCTAACTTGACATGTCTCCTTATAGAGATTTCTTTGGCATAATTATAAGATACATTTGAGTATTTCCTCTTTTCGTACCTTGATAAGTCATCTAAAGATGTCCTGTCATATTTAACTTCTTCATCTTCTAAAAATTCTTCCTTCAACCCTTTAGGGTGTTCTAACTTGTTACTTGAGTAACTCTTCAGCTCAGCTTCTTGGGAAGATTGTCTTTCATTTCCATATCCTAATTCTATGTAAATCGGTCTCTTTTCAATTTGGATAGGTTAAACAATTCCTTGACCATTAATGCCAAGACCCTTTCCATTAAATCCAATCTTGGCCAACAACTTAGAACCTATTCCCCCTGTGTTATTCTCAAATGTATCAAGATAATTACTTGATGAATGTATGGAGTTAGAACACAAAGTATCCCTAACATTCTTAATACATCCAAACTAATTGATTTCATTGCTTTCATTTTTTGAATGTAGATTTAATTTAGAAGACACATTGATAATTAGAGCATTATTCACTTCTAGAAGTATAATATTGTTCTCATTATGAGGAATATCAGGAGTGTAAAAATTAGAGGAACCATTGATATAACCAAAAATTACCTTGGTTGTCTAACTAGTCCTAATCTAAATCTCATAGGCATGATCACCAATTAGCTAGATTCCATCTCCTGATGTTGTGTACTTGGCCTACCGAGATGTTAGATAGAAATTAATTAGAATGATCTCCTCTACTTCTTATAGGACTATATCAAGAGCAACTTGATCAAGTAATAGACATCCAATACCAAAAACTAGGATACAATAATGTGTTATGTGTCATGTACTATACCATTAGCTTCTCTGAATGTCTTGGTGTGGGGTAATGAAAGAAATTTCAATCTCAAAAATTGTATGAGAACTTTAGTGATGTAATTGACTCCAAATATCAAATAAAAATAAATTTGAATGAACTTACCCTTAGCAATAGCAGTGACATTATACCTTTGGGTATTCTAAGAGTGTAGCATAATCTCTACTAATTCAGCTAGCAAAATTTATCATATTATAGTCTCTAGAGTTGGTGGATGATGTAATGTTAGTCTGGATGACTAATTGCTTCTATAAATAGCTAGTTCTTTGAATTTTTCCTCATTATACTTATTAAATTAGTGTGGAGTCTAACTTGGATGCAATATCCAACATTACTCTGCAACATATCCTCTTCTAGCATAATTTTCACAAACTTTTGAGTCTTCATGCATCCTTTTCCTCTGATGGTGTTCTTACTATAGTTCCACCTATAGAACATCAATGCTCTATTGTATTTTTTCAATTTGTAACTCTTATCTTCATTTTTTATCTTTCTATCATTGTTCTTGTGATTTCAAGTATTGAATCAACATAGTGACATTGGTATTCAACAATAACTGAACTTGAGCTAACATTGGATCCATAGTATTACACACTATGTGAGTAAAATCACAATTACACCAACATGAACTTATCTTTGATACCAAACTAATTCATAAATAGTAAGTGACCTCACTTATTAAAAATTATTTAAAAATGGATACTCGTTTATTAAAACTTAATCTGAAAATGACACTTGATAATTTTAACCAATTTACACATTTTTTATGGATAATGAACAATTTCTAAATTTCCCATAAAATTACATGAAGATTGGAAAATTAATTTAAAACCAACAATTTAATGATTTAAAATAAAAATAAGCAAATTTTTAAATACAAATAATACACTTGCACTTGATAACAAAGTTTGCCTTTTCAGAGGCTATGTCTCTGAGTTCGATAAAATATGAACTAATATATAAATGATGTGAAAATAAATTTAATTCTTACATCACAATGTGCTCCTAGAATGGGATACCAAAAAATCATTTTGACTTGAGAAAGTCCTAAAAAAGATGGGTTGCACTAAATCTCCACTCCGCACTAAGTTACTTCTGACAAACTCTTTTTTGCTTCTTGTTCTCCTCTAATGAGTGCTTTGAGAACTTAGAATGTTTTTGAATTATTTTTCCAATGGGGGTAATGGGTTTATATATCTTTAAAAAACCCAAAAATCATGGATATTTTACATATCCATCCCCAAGCCTAAGCTTTTACTTAATCTTTTTATCTATTTACAAAACGATTTATAATTATCCTCAATCTTACATAGTTTGTGGGATTAAAATACCCATTACATGAATATCCCATATAAATGGGTTTAAAAAAAATTTAAGTCTTTAATTTATCCTTTACATGAATATATCCCATATCCATGGGATTTCATAAAATAAATAAGCCATAATTTATTCATAATTATTTATTTTAAGCCTTTTCCGTAAGCATAACCATATTTATCATGGACATCTTAACTTACCTTTCTATGTATTAAAACTGTCGACCAAAATCCTTCCATGTAATAGCCTTCAATTTTATTCCATGCTTTATTAAGGATTTATCCTCATTAATTCTTCCATGTAGCATATCATGTATCCCACATTTCTGGATTTGAAGACTTTTTAAAGGGCTTAAATAAGCCTACCAAATTTCCATATATCTCCAAGCTTTATTAAAAGGCTTCTACATGGGGTTTATGTTTTAACAAACTAACCTTTGTTTATATCCACATATGGGTGGAAATGTTTTTTTAATATTCAGTCAAATTGCTTTTTGTCCCACATTTGTTGGGATGTGAGATAATTTTTATTTTTTTTTAAATAATAAACTTGTATCCCATGTAAAGTGGTCTCACATTGCTATGTAGATGTGCCATGTGGAGGCTTGTATCATTGGTCCACTTGCCAATTTCCACGTCACTTGATTGTTGACCAAGTTTGACTAGCATTGACTGATGTTGACCCATTTTGTTGACTTTGACCAACCATAACTTGCACATATGAACTCCATTTTTCAAACCAAAAAATGCATCAAAAATCTCTCAATGATCTCTATGCTATGTGAATGGTTTGAATAATAATTGATACATTCTATTTTTTAACCTATATAGATGATCTATGGATCATTAAGAGTCCAATATTCCTCATGAAATTCTATGGTAACATTAGATAATTATTATATTATAATTTTGGTAGATGAGTTATGCTTAGGTACTAATAACTCTAGTTCTTTGAGGACTTCTTATAAAAAATTAACTATGAAATTTTGAAATTTATCTTTGAGGGAAAAATTTGGTAAATACCTTTGACTAGGAGGACAAACTCATTGATAAAAATGCCTTGAAGGCATTGTGTAGTTGGAATGGGAGTGGAAGAAAATTTACTAGTGATAACTTGATGCTTGACTAATTTTGGGTAATAATTATTTGGTCAAACTCCACTAAAAGTACCATCCAATTTTAAATTTGATCTCTAGGTAGGAATGCCATAAAGAATAACTGATGAATAAAACCAAAATGGATAGTGACATAAGTGGTTTGATTAATCATATAATGCAAAGGCTTTTAAGATGTAAACTAGATTGTAATACATTCATGCTCTACTTTTGTGTACCAGGTCTCATAATATATTAAGGCATGACTAATATATTAGATTGTGTATTATTTTACTCACACATATTATTGTGTAAGTATTTTACAAATTGATATGGGGATGGATGATGTATAGAATATGAGAAAAAATCATTAGAATGTAATTTTAGAGTAGGAGGATGAAGTAGTGATTGATTCATGTTATCAAAGGATTTATGAAAATCATTGGTCCATTTGAGATTGAAACCTCTATTTATTATAGATTTTAATGAATATATGTAAAAATCCATCTCAAAGATGAATCTTCAAATTTCCCTATGATTCCTAAGGTAATTTTTAATGATGAGAATAAACTGAGCTATATAGGCATGTTAATAATACAATTGATCTTATTAGGATATACATTAATCCCTCATAAGGAGACAACAAATTCTAAGAGTCTTCCAGATGTAATAGCTTAAAAACAATTGTAAGGATTTTACTTAACTTTGTATTTGATATGACAATCAAAGATGATAACAAGGTCATGAAGATGGTTTACATGACTCTTTGATTTGTTAATAAGATCATCCACATAACTTTAAACTATTTTATGGATATCATCATGAAATATGTGGGACATTATTCATTGATAAGATGCTCAAAAAATTTTAAGGATGAAGGGATTTTTAACATAGTAATAGGTTCCATAATTAGTAGCAAAGGTGGTTCTATATTGATCCTCATGAGAGATATTAATCTACTTATATCCCAAGAAACCATCCATAGGGGATAAAATATCATATCTATTTGTAGGATCAATAATAGCATTAGTTGATATTAAAGAAAATTTGTCTTCAGGAAATAATAAGTTGAAAATACAATTGTCAAAATAGATGTAAATCACTGTTGTGACTTCTTTGTGAACATGTACTATGTTGGATACACATTATAAGTAATATACTAGTTTAATGAGCTTAAAATTTAGGATAATATCGATTCCTTTGTGACATATGCTAGAGATGTTAGGTGGAAACTGTTATTGGTTTTGATGAACATGTCTTACATCTAGATATGTCACTACGTTATGTAAAACTTTGTTAGTGTCATTGTCAGGCATGTTTTCATATGACCATAGAAATAGTTTGTGATACTTATTAAAAAATAGGCTATAGTTGTATTTCTCTTTAGGGTGAAGCTCTTTAGAGATAAGAACTAATTTAAGATTGGAAGTTATAAAATGTTAATTGCTCGAGTTTCTTTGATAAACATAACCTTTCCATCTTGAAAATGATATGAAACTGAAGGAATCTTATAAATAGGATCTATTTTTGGATTGATCATAGAGACTAATCTATGACTCGAGGAAAATTTCCCTTAAAATGGCCAAGATTATGATGTTGGCAAAGAATTTAAGGCTCTTTTATATGTAATATTTTTATGATAGCTTTGTCACTAAGAATCTTATGTAAAGGTCTATAACATTTAACATATACATCAATATCTATAATTTTATCACTTCTTATGACAAGATAAAATGCATTTGACTTACAAAAATGAATTTATAATCCAAATTAATGTTGAAATTTTTACTGGAATTTAATGCTTTTGACTATATGGTTGACCTAGATGATATGGTCTTGTACAATAAAACTAGGATGAACATTATTAACATGGTTGATAAAGTTAAAAAAATTAGGGTTGATTTTAACTATATTGGCCTAGATAATATAGTTAGATGAAATTATGAATGATTAATGAAAATGCATAGACACATGGTAATGTCTCTCTAATGTAATTATGTAATGAAGTTTGAGTTTTATCTAGTTGGCTGATAGAATATAAAAATTGAGTAATAAACTGAATGTTATTAGGTGGATCGATACTATTAGGATAACTATAAATATTATAAATTATATTGGATCATGTGATTTCATTAAAAGTATTTGAAATATTTCTAATGGTACTAGGTAGGCCAATATATATATATATATATATATATATATATATATATATATATATATATACATACATACATACATACATACATACATACATACATACATACATACATGTGTGTGTGTGTGTGTGTGTGTGTGTGTGTGTGTGTGTGTGTGTGTGTGTGTGTGTGTGTGTGTGTGTGTGTGTGTGTGTGTGTGTGTATTAGATTTAGATGAATAAATGATGTCAAAGAGAACATAGAACTGACATGGTACACAAGAATTTAAAGTGAGAAAACCTCCAAGAGGTAAAAACCAATGAAGATGATATTCAATAACTGAAAAACTCTGCACCCTAATACAAAGCCTTCCTTTCTCACTTCTTCACATAAGCCTTCACATATCCTTTGTAAATATTTTTCACATGAAAATATTAAATTCATCAAATGTATTTTACATGAATAATACAATAGGGGTAAGACCTTATTTATAATAAATGTGAGGGGAGGTGACCATTGTAACCAATGGGTCCATCCTTCCCAAGAATCATTTAAATTAATTGGTTAGTAATAAATCATAATATTTTATTATTTATTTACGTGAGTTTTTTCACCTCATGTTTAATAAATAATAAATTATTATTATTTAATAATAAGCTAAAGTATTCTAAGAGTATAGATTACCCCATTTAGCTATTAAATGTTCTAACACTCCCCATTAATGCTAAGTGGGGATAAATGTCATAGTCACCTTAATACAAAAATTATACTATGCACACAATTGAAGGATTTAAAAACATTAATCATGTCAAACATCACCTTTTGAAATAAAAGGAAATATAATCTATAAACTAATACAAAGTAAGTACAGGCTAGCATGATCATGACAATACATCTCATAGTTTCTCATGAATAATCATCTAAACATATTTTAAGCCTTTTATAACATAAGGAACTCCATTAAAAATTATGATTTTATGTATTAGGGTACAAAGGTAAAAATTACACATGATGTTTACTTAAATCACATAACTTCCACATAAAGTTTACAATGATTTATAATGAGAAGTATAGAGAATAAGAAGGAACACCTAGTCATAAAGAAGTGGCATTGTCATGCACATTCCCCCTTAATGACAACTCTGAGAAGTCCATCATTATACAAAACTAAAAAAATTTGATAGCATTAGGTGGTTTTGTGAAGATATATGCCACTTGTTCATCTACAGGATAAAAATATAGATAAATATCATCATTGAGGACTTTATCTCAGATAAAATGCACATAAACTTCATTATGTTTAGTTCTTTGGTGCTACACTAGATTTTTCACCAGAGCTATACAAATTTGGTTATCATAATGAAGGATGGTACTATGAGAAACATCCAAATGAAGTTATCCCTATAACCTTCACTACCACATGGATTTTTTAGAAGCTTTCTTATCACTTTTTAAATCTACTTCAGTAGAAGAGATAGAGATAGTAGGTTACTTATTGATACTCTAAGTGATAGCACCTACACTGAACTTAAGCACATATCAAGAAGTAGATTTGCAATCTATAGTATCACTAGTATGGTCAACATCACAATAACCATATAATTTAGCATTATCAATGGAAGAATAAAATAAACCAAATTAAATTATTCCTTTGATATAATGAATAATTCATTTAACTAATTTCTAATTATCTAAATATATATCCTGCATAAATCTAAAAGCAACACCAACAACATATGAAATATTTGGCCTAATAATGATTATATAGATTAAACTACTAGCAATTTATTTATATAAAGTAGGGTTATCTTTTTTCACATGGAGGTTTAGGATAAATTTTAATACCAACTTCAATAGGAGTAGACGTAGATTTATAATCAAACATGTTAAACTTAACAAGAAGATTATGTGCATACTGAGATTATGATACACAAATTAATTTTTTATTCTAAAATATAACCATTCCTAAAAAATGATGTAGAATGCTTAAATCAATCATTTCAAACATTTGACTTAGTTTATCCTTATATTTATGAGTAAAAGTAGATAGATCTCTAGTAATAAAAAAATCATCAACATATAATACAATTAGAATCTAATGATCATTTTCAACTTTAACAAAGAGATCATTATTTGAATAACAGTTGACAAAACCTAATTCTTTTTTAAAAAAAGTAATTTTATAATACCAAGATCAAAGAGATTTTTTTAAACTATACAAAAATTTATTTAAATTGCATATATCATGTTCTGTGTTAGGGTTAGTGAAACCTTTAGGTTGAGTCATGTAGATTTACTCTTCTAAATGACCATTTATAAATGCCTTATTTACATCTATTTGGTAGATAACCCAACCATTTTGAGTTGCAAGATAAAAAGAAGTCTAATAGTACTCATTTTTTCTACAGATGCAAAGGTTTGAAAGTAGTCAATCTCAATTTTTTGATTAAACCCATGAGCAACTAATCTAACTTTAAACTTGTCAATTATATCAATTAAATTATATTTGATCTTATAAAGTCAAATACAAATGAAAATATAACTTTTAGGTAGTGGAGGGATAAGATCCCAATTTTACATTTTAATTAAGGCATTATATTCAGCTTGCATATCAACATTCTATCTATCATCTTGAGTGGCTTTCACAAATGATTGAGGTTCAAATTCATACATAGTCATTAATATATGATAAGAATTTTGACTTCTAGTTAATTTATTAAGGTTATCAACATTAGAATATTGAATTATAGGTTCTTCCTATTTAAGTATTTTAGATTTAACATGAAACTTGGGGGGTTCACAAGACTCTGAGTTATCCAAAGCTAGATCAAATTCCTCAAGAGAATCCATTTCATCACAAAGAGAAACCTGGGAGTCAGGTTCATCAATAAAATAACACTGAAGAAAATTCATAGAGGGATCACCAAAGGATTTTTAAAGAATAAGAACGTTTCTATTCTTAATGATTTGATGTTTAGAAGGATCATACACTCTTAAAACTTTTGTCTTACCTCCATATCCTACAAAAATGTAAGAATAGGAAATGGGGTTGAGGTTATTCCTTTTAACTTTAGGGACAAAGATAGAAGTATGAATACCAAAAATATTAAGATGAGCCACACTAGGATTATTTTTAGTTCACATTTCTAAAGGGGTAGAAAGATACAAGGCATTAGTAAGGAATATATTTAGAATATACATAGTAGTATTCATGGATTTAGCCTATAAAAATTTAAGAGCATTTGCAAATTACAACATTGTTTTATCCATTTCTATGATGGTATAATTTTTCCTTCCAACAATACCATTTTGATGAGGAGAATAGAGTGTTTTTAGTTCTATTTGAATACCTCCACTAATTCAAAAAAAAATAGTTTATTAAAACATTCACCACTATTATCAATTCTTAATATATTAATAGAAAAATTAGATGCATTTTTAACACTAGCTTTAAATTCTTAGAATTTAGATAACACATCAGATTTCTTTTTGATCAAAAAGGACCAGATCATTCTAGTCTAATCATAAATAAAATCAATAATATATAAATAGCCATTAAGAGATACAACTTCAATAGGTCCTAAAACATCAATATGATTCAACTCTAAAGGATGTGAAGAATTCACATCATGATTCTTGTGAAAGGGGTTAATATGTTGCTTACCACATAAAGAACCCTCATAAGTTTCATGATAAGAGGTGATTGAAGGAAGTATAACAACAAGATTATTTGAAAACATAATATTTAAACTTATAAAATTAATATGTCCTAATATTTTATGTCATAATTGAGATTTTTTCTTATTATGCGATGAAAGAAAAAATTCAGAAGGAGAAAAGATGTATAAACAATTCTTTTGAACACCTTCAACAATCAAGGAACTAGATTGATTTCTAATGAACCAGATATATTTAATTAAGGTTGTAATGAAAATATTATTTGTAAGTTGATAACAAGATAGCAAATTATTTTTAAGTTTAGGTACATATAAAATATCATTTATAGTAACATTTGAAAACATTTCTTTTCCTTATTTAGTTTCTTATAAAATAGAATTATCTCCAAAGTAATTCTTTTAGATATATCTATAGAATCACAGATAATATTAGATAAGTAAGTCATGTGGGGTGATTCACTACTATCTAAAATCCATTAATTTTCATTTGAAGCAAATAAAGTAGCATACAAAGCAATAAAATTTGAATCATGATTGCTATTTTAATTAAGGTTTTGATTATTTTGCTTGTTTTGATTATATTTATTCCTATTGTTATTTTTATCTTAATGTGAAAAGTGCCTGAGTGACATTCTCTTTAGAATCAAAATTGGTCATAACTTTCTCTTCTTGAATTATGAGAGTAGACAAAGTGGTAAGATCAAGGATATCTTGTTCAGTTTGATACTTATAATTAAAAATTGAGATAAATTTTCTAAACTTTTCATGAATATTTAACTGAATGATAACATAAATAAATTCATCCTAAATCAAATTATAATTACATCCATATAATTGAGCTTTAATGTTCATAATTTAAAAACAAAAAATCACAATTTTCTCATCACCTTTCATAGGTGTAGTTAGAAATTAAAGGATTAACTTAATGATCTTTGACAGATGAGGGCCTTCATGCATAGATTTAAGGAGTTTCAAAGGATCACTAAGAGACTCCTAATTACCAATGTAGAGAAGGAATTCATCCTTAACACTCCATAAGATAATAGATATAGGTTCTTATAATTTATGTTGAAATGTATTGTTAAGGTCAAGGGTCACATGTCATCTAGAAAGGAGTTTTAAAGTCCTAATTACAACATTCCACAACTTCAAGGCCATAAATTTATCTTAACACAAAATTTCCATAAATAATAGTTATTTTCATTAAGCATTTGAGATTTATCTAGTGAAAACTGAGGTGAAGCCATAACTTACCTTTAAATAGGAAAATAAACAAACACTTAAAAAGAAATTATTTTAAGTTATTTTTTTGAAATATTTTAAAAATAAAGTGAATTGAACATGTAACTATACTTAACTACACAATTTAGATTCCAAATAATGTAAAAACCCAATTTAGAATCACATAAAACTAGGTGTCAAAAGAGTCACACTCAGAAAAACCACCTAAACACTTATTTAAAAAGTTATAAACTTAATAGTAAGAAGTTTCAAAACATAAAATGAACCAAATAATTATGTCTAGAAGGTGACAAAACCTAGATATCAATTGGTTGCATGACTATGTTTGTCCAAATATTCACTAGGTCAAAAGTCAAAACAAGTTTGATAGGTCAACTAGGATTTTAGACATGTGAAATGTTGGCATGTAAACTAAAAAATGGAATTCAATTTAAATTAAATTGAAAATAATTTTACCAAGACAACCAAGAATATCAAAAAATAAATCTTTTAAGGGGTTTTGAACTTGAGATATTCTTAACTATAAGTTTTGGTAAAATTGGGATCACTAACTCATCTATGAGTTTAATTAAATATTTACACGAATTAATTGATATTTTTGCATTTTTTTATTTTATTTATAATAATAAATAAATATAAATAAATATTTAATGTGCACCTAAAATTACTAGCAAATAAAAACTACTTTCTTTTAACTTTTATAGTAAAAGATAAAGAAAGTAGGGGCCACAAGTCTACGTAGATAATTTGATGTTTAAATAAAAACCTATTTAATAAATAATTTATAAAACTAGATAACATAAGATACATACCTCTACCTTCACAATGGTTCCCATGTAGAATTTCAAGAGCTCAGATCTCCTTATATAGGTTTCAAATTTACTTGAAAATTTTGAAACCTTCTTATTTTTATTTGATAAACACAACTAGACCCTTAAAATAAAATTTTTGATAAAGAATTCAATATTTTGAATTTCCTGGACTGAAGTATGGTGCCTCTACAAATGCTTGGGAGAACCTAGAAACTTGTATAGGCACCCAAAAATCTTGAAATTTATTCCAATCTTACAGATATTTTTTAAATGAAGAATGAATTTACAAAATTGAATTTTGACTAAGAAGCATTTTTTTTGAGTTTTCTAGGATGGTTATGGTGCCTCATGATCACATAAATAAAAAAAATTGTTTGACAAAGCTTTAAACCTTACTACAAAAAACTCTTGCCAATCACCCAATCATCTCATGGCTTTGGTTCCTTAATAAAATCAATAGAATATATAATATTTATGAAATATAGATTGGATATAGATGAATAAATTATGGTAAAGATAACATATAATTGACATAGTACACAAGAATTTAAAGTGAGAAAACCTCCAAGAGGTAAAAAAACCCATGAAGATAATATTCAATAATTGAGAAACTCTGCACCCCAAAACAAAGCCCTCCCTTCTCACTTATTCACATAAGCCTTCTCAAAACCTTTGTAAATATTTACCACATGAAAATATTAAATTCATTGTGTATTTTTTGTGAACAATACAGTAGGTGTAAGACCCTATTTATAATAAAATTTGAGTAGAGGTGATTGTTGTAACCAACAAGTCCATCCTTCCCAAGAATCATTCAAATTAATTGGTTAATAATAAATCATAATATTTTATTATTTATTTATATGAGCTTTTCATCTTGTGTTTAATAAATAATAAATTATTACTATTTAATAATAAACCAAAGTATGCTAAGGGTCTAAATTAGCCCACTTAGACATTAAATGTTTTAACACTAATACCATTAGATATGTCCTAAAAATCACATATTTTTTGGATAAACCATGGATTATTTTACAGTGGAGGGTTATTATAAAAGACAAAACATTGAGGTTTTAGATCATTATAATAAATTGAATTATAGGATATATTAAATAAATTAACATCTCAGTTAAAGGCATGAATTATAACAAGAGAATTATGATAATGAATTGCTTTAAAGTTGCATGATTGGGCTGAGGCAACTACAAAATCATCATCATATGATGGGGAGATTTTATATGCATTATAATATGGATTATTAATTTAAGTGTAAGTGTCTTTGGTTGATATGTCCACATTACTGAAAGTGTGCGAGAAATTATAGAAGATCCAAAAATAATTTGGCTACACAAAAAATCATTTGATAGGAAGTCTTCGTTTATGCAAGCAGATATAGTGGCATTGGATGGAAGAGGAATTTTAGTATCATCATATATAAAATTGGTCATGTCTCATGGTAATAGAGATAGAGGTATCCCTTCAATTATGTAATTTTATAATTAGGAGGTATTGCAAATAATTTGCATTAGAATATGCAAGAGTGTCAAGTAAATCAAGATGCATGTTGAAAATATTAGGAAGAGGAGGACTATTAATATGATAAATGGTGGTGATGTGATATTTTGTTTTATGTTTAGGTGATTTAAGATCCCATAGGTTGGGATCTACTTTAATGTTGTAGTGATGGCCCTCATTATTGAATTTAATGTATTGGCTACTAGAAAATGTAATATCTCTCATGCGATGAGTCTATCGATGACCTAAAAGGAGATTATATGGTAGTGGAAGATATAAAAATATAAACTTGGTGCATAATATCTTTCGTTCTATAGTGAGAGGGAGGTAACTACAGCTAAGAGGATTTTGATTAGTTTTGTGAAAACTACAAAAAGTGTGTCAAATTTGATTAAGGTCATCATTGGAATATCTAATTTGTTAGATTAACCATAGGTAATTAGCATTAAATAATTTAAAAATATTTTTTTAATAAGGTGTTATTGATCATAATATTAAAAAAAGGTTGGGTTTTCAAGCTGGAAAATGATTTCATCATTATCATGTATTCTTTAGGAAAATATATGGAGAGTTTCCTATAAGGATAAGATTGATAAATAAATTTTATAGTATGAACATCCATAGTTGCAGGACCATTAGAAGGTTGGAGAGGTATTTTAGGTTTTATAAATGGGGATTATTCGATATATTTTAATGTTTAAATGATAAATTTCTTCTGATATGGTGATGTTATCATAGTTTTCATTAAAGAAATTTTGAAAGGAATGGAATTAAGTTCATCTATGAAATTTAATTGTGATTTAGGGTGGATCCATCATGAGGTTTAGATTAATTATTAATGATGACTTTAGGATGAATGGTAGTAAATGGATTGGAAGTACCAAGGTGAGGTTATGATGGTAGATTACATTGAAAAATAGTATAAAAACACTCAAATTATTTTGTTGTGATTTTAGTATTCTTAAAATTTTGATTTTCTAGAGTAGACGTTTTATGTTTGGTGAAAGGATCTTTGTGAGTGAGATTAGGAAGGTAGGTAGCATTTTACACATTCAAAACTTAAAACTTACTATAATAATGATCATAGTTGGAATCAAATTTAAAAGTGTATTCTTGGAATAATGTGTAATGAGAGTAGATGGTTGAGATAATTATTGAGGTTTTTGATTTGTAGATTTCAGATTTTATGTTTAATTCTTACATGATTTAATGTATTAATTATGGTTATCTTTGGTGATATCATCATGATTAATTTTCCCACATACGACAATAGATACTAAATTTTTTTGGGAGCTTGTGGCATGTCTCATGATAGTGACCAATGTTGGCATGGAACCAACAAAACTCATTAGGATCATACCATATTATACAACTACTATTATAGATGAATGGTATCAACAAAGATAATAGCTTATTAGATTCTTGTATACCAAAGGGAGGGCAGGAGTGAAGCTAGTTATATATTTTATATGCTTCCATTTTCGATTGGGAGGGATTTTTTTGGGAAAAATAGTGGTGATTACATTGGTTGTAGTTTGGAAAGACTCATTTTTTGGATATTGAGAAGGTTCAAATTGAGACATAATGAAGTCCTACCATTTTTCTTTGTTGAAAGCCTCTTCTAAAGTCTAAGGAGTGAAGATCCTAACCTTACATTTAATAATGTATTTGAGAGTGATAATTAAGAGTTTGAAAAATTATCTTCACTCATGTTATGATCTGCTTTATGTTTTGATGAATTTGATCATTTGATGTAAGTATGGGAAAAAATCATTAGTATGTTGTTTAGAATTAATAATGTATATAATCTTCCTTCTATGAAGTATATTATGTTAGAATTCCTTAACTATAACATTGACTAAATATTTTAGTTCCATAATGTAATTTTGGGAAAGTTGGTTGTACTATTCTATCACATCTCCAATAAAGTTTATGGCTAGAATTTTTATGGTGTAATATGTTTTGGTTGTGAACCCATTCCCTATATAGTTTACCAAAAAAATTAATACATAAGGTAGGATATTTAATCCCATCATAAGTGATAGTTGTAAAAATGTTTCCAATGTCTATAGACATAATAAATGGAAGTAAAGGCTTGCTTTGAAGGTTTTGAAGCATCTTATTATGAATTAGTATTTGATGAATGATGTTTCAATTTGAATCTATAAGATGAGGGAGGATATAATTCTGATTTTTTTGATTCATTTTGAATTTAAGAGGTTGAATAACCATTTAAAAATGTTATTTTGCATTTATAGCATTTGATTTCTAGTACAAACTTTCATAAGGGTCATTTTTTGGACCAAAAATGTAAGTAGTTGTGATAGATATAAAGGCATATTTTCATTGGAATTGGTCTAAGAGGATTGGTATATTTGGAGGACTATACACGTAGTTACTAGCATTATTCTTGGGAGTACTATTCCAAATATTGGTGTTATTATCCCTAAATTTCTTAGTGGATGAATGAATACAATTAAGACCGCTATTCTTGTTTGAATTATATACAATATTATCATCAAGGTTATTGATTATATGGGTAGGGTACTCTATATTATCAGTTTTTTTAATTTTAACATATTACATTTGATAGATCTAGAGTGACACTAATAAAATTTGTACCATGAAGAGTTTTCTTCAATGATGGACAAAGTGGGAAGATATCAAACATCCAATGTACTTTTTGGATGGGTATAGAATTTCAAGGAAAATTTTAAGATGTGAGGACATGGTGATTAATGGGATATAAATCTAATGTTGAATAAAAAATGGTCACATAAAACTAATAGTATCAGGTAGACCAATATAATAAGTTTTAAAATTTTAAAAAAGACTATATTTAGATGGTTGGTGTAGATTACTATTAAAACATATTGTATCAGACTGGCCAATATAGTTTGGTAAAAAGGATATGTTATTTTCATCTATGTAGAAATTTTGTATTAGGATGGTAATTATAGTAGAGAATATATGGATAAATTAGTTGATATAGTTTACTTTAATATTTAATAATGTATAAATCTAGCTAATGGAGTAAAAATAAAACACATATTTGTATTGGTATGGAAGGTATATCTTAAACATAAAACCTGTATTAAGTTGATTTATTTATTTCAAAAATAAAACACAAAATAATAATGGGTTGGTTGATATAGTCTATAAGATAAGAAAACTAAAATCTAACTAGCTATTTAGTGAAAATCAAGATTTGGAGATATAATAAAAATGATTTGATTTATATGTAGGATCTCATACATATTGATAAAAATGCTAAAAATTACTCCACCTTACATATAATCACACTATCTAGGCTCTAAGGTATGTTGAGAGTAACTTTTTAGGGCCTAACTTCTTATCATTGCACTAAAAAATCAAATTTATGGCTAGCTTTTTATATCTTAAAAAATGAAATGCATAAGAATTTTTGATACACCATGAGTTATATATAAATTAAATTATATGTATAGTGTTTTCTAATGGCTTAAGTATTTGGGAAATACCCCTTACACCATAGTGTCGATAAAGTATATCACCGATTGGCTTATAATGATAAATCCTATGTAGTTTAAAAACTTTTGGAATATAGTTCTTAGAGAAAACCAAATAATGTAAAAATGAATATAAAAATGATATATTTCAAAATCTAAATTTACAACATACAATATTAGGTTCGATGATATGATCAAAACTTAAAAAACTAAAATTAAACACACAAATTTATATTAGTCTAACTCATACAATTATAAACACACATAAACTTATTTTAGTCTAGATTATATAGTTTTAAAAAACATATAATGGTACCACATTTGAATTTACCATTTTCAACCTTGTAAAAATCTATTTGGATGGTAACTATAGTTATAATGATGGGTTGGAAATTTTTGTTAAGTATATAGTAGGAAAAACCTTAAAGTGATCCAACTGAAGGTTCGATCAGATTTATGTTGAGTTCACCATAATGTCTGCACATGAGAGGATGACATAAAACTATCTACTTTATCTCAATATATTATGACTCAAGTAAGACCAATAAAATAGAGAACGTGATACCTAGATGATCAGGGAAGGTTCAATGAAGTTTTGTATATCTACAAAAGGGTAACCTAAAAGGCATGTGTGAAGAGTAAATGGTTCCAAAGACCAAACCTATGACACAAGGGAATAACTCTCACTAGACCTCTATTGATATGGGTTATATTCACATCATAAAAAATGGGATTTGACACTCTCATTTTAGGAATAGTGGCTATTAACTCCAAGGCATGAGTTACAAGTATTCAATTTTAGAAATAACCACATGGTGTAGTAGTAGTGGAGCATAATCATTTTTTTAAATCGGATTATTTGAATATGAGTGAAAGTAAAGGCTATACCCAATAAGATAACAATATCAAACCAACAAGTGATTATACACATATGATCTAGGCTAATGGGGATTTCATTTTAAAAATTCATAAAAAGGTAGGATAGGATAGAAATAATTTTAACTACATGATTAATTTGAATAACTATCCCTCTCAACTTAACTAGTTATACGAAATTGAATAGACATAATTTAATAATGTATATTATGCCTTAGTTTCAAGCAAAAAACATTATAAACATAGTATTGAGGTTGAGGATATAATTAACTACAAAATGACTTTATGACCTTAATCAAAATATTTTGTTACTACAAAATTATTGAGGCAAATCCAAGTCACTAACAAGATGAAAATTAGAATAACAATCACAAAATTGGTTAGAATAACTTATAGTTTAATTTAACTTCTACAATAAAACATGAATACCTTCACACAATAATACTAACATAACATAAATTATTTAAATCAATCATAATGTGATAAGATATCTAATTAACATAAATTATGAATAGTTCTAAAACTATCTTGCTTGCATTATATTGCAATAATTCTCCCCCATATTTGCAATGAATGATGACATGTACATATAAGATTTGGAAGTGCACCACATCATTTTCAAATATCATTGAATATAAAAAATGATAAATAAAATATTTCTATTTTCAAACGAAATATTTTATATGTACAACTTTTTTTTATTTTTACAAGTAAAATAAAAAATAAGACAATGATAAATTAAAAAATAGGAAAATAGGATAGCTAGGTGGAATCTTCTAACATTGTAGGACTTAGAATGGCTACTCTCTCAATTGAAGAATAATTAAGACATGAATCTATAATGGAATAAATTAGATTTAGTGATGTGGTCATAATTGATGCTCATAAGCCCAATGATGATGTAACAGTTAATGCAACAAAATAAGACACTGAAGATGAGGTAAATGTTGTAGTGACTAAAGTTGTCATGTCTGAACTAGTCGATATAGTGGTTCCTATAGTAGATGAAGATGATTATAAGAAAATAAATCCAACCAAAACAAACACTATTATTACTATTGGAGTGGATGGGGTAGATGTAGATGAAAAATTCAAAGAGGTATAATGAACTCTTACTTGAGTTGTAAGCTGTATTTATTTTTATGCATACCCTTATTCTTTCTTATTTTTAAAAGTTATTGCACATGATACCAAATCTCATTCAATAATTTATAGAGTGATAATAGGCACATTGAAAAAATATATAATTTTCATCATGAGTATAGCATGGGTCTCAAAAGATACCTATAATTCTTCATTAATTTATTGGTATTTTTCTATCTTTTCCTTTATAAATGGGATTAAATCCATAACATGTTCATTACCCCATTAACTAGAATTATTGATTCTCATTCTAAAGTTAATCATGGAATATTGTATTTGATGCTTAAGCATCCTCTTATAAATTAATATTTCATTAGTAATGTATATGACATGAATAATTTCCTCTTTGAATATCCCAATTATCATTTTTTTATTGGGCATTAAACTGAGTCACTACAATCTTTTTTTCATTATGTCAATATGTTAAATATTATTTTTTATCAAAAGTTCTGAGTTAAACCTATTGTTAACCATTTTTTGCATGACTAGTTTGTATTTGCCCTTTGGCTCTTTTAATTTCTCCATTGCTCATTTTCTATGTTTGGTCTCTTACTTTGTTACTTGTATTTTCCCTTCAGCATCTCCTGGTTTGGGCTCTTATCCCTTGTTCTTTATTTTTCCCATTGCCTTATTTGCCTTAGCTTGACAAGATTTATTTTACCCTAAAGTACCCTTCAAAACCTTTTTGAATGGACTTTATTTCCTTGCCTTCCCCTCAAGTGTCCCTTCATACTTTTTCAAAGGGTACTTTTCTTCCAAGTGACCCTTTCGAAAGTTTTGAAGGGCACTTTTCTTCCCAAGTGTCCCTTCAAATTTTTATGAAGGGAACTTTGCTATCCAAGTGACCCTTCGAAAATGTTTTGAAGGGCACTTTTTAGCCCAAGTGTCCCTTTGGAATTTTCCAAAGGGCACTTTTTTTTCCAAGTGACCCTTTAGAAATGTTTTGAAGAGCACCTTTTATCCCAAGTGTCTCTTCAGACTTTTTTGAAGGGCAATTTGTCTTTGGAAATGCCCTTTGAAAAAGTTATGAAGGTCCATTTCCTTTGGAAATGCCCTTAGAAAAATTTATAAAGGGCCATTTCCTTTGGAAATACCCTTCATAATTTTCTGAAGGGACCTTGTGCCTTTCCCAAATGACCTTCAGAACTTTTCTAAAGGACACTTTCCCAAGTGTCCTTCGAGAAAAGTTCTAGAAGGAACTAGCCATTGTCTTTCGAGCAAAATTCCCAAAAGAATTCCTTCAGATAAATTTTTGAAGGAATTAATTTAGGAAAATTGCCTAAAACATAATACCAACCCAAATGGATACCCATGATGTGCCATAGTATGTCAAATTTGATACAACCAACTAGTTGTTGGGATTTAAAGATATGATGTGCCATAATACATAAAATTTAGGGTAGCTAACTAGTTGTTAGAGTGAAACTTGGTGACATGATACATGAAATAAAATTCATGACTAAAGTCTTCAAATAATAATTGAAGTCACTAGGAAAATGTGAATGACTCTACAGTGCAAATCAGGTTTCCCAACATGCTTGACTTATGACTTTTATAAGTAGAAGCAGTCAAAGAACTTGAAGGAGCAAGCAAAGAGTAAAGCCATTCAAAAAAACTAATAGGGTATTAAACAAAGAAAAATAGAGTTTTAAAAAGAGATTTTATTATAAATTTAATAAGTAAAAGCAATCAAAAAACTTGAAAGAGCAAAGATAGTGCAAATTAGGTTTCCCAACATGCTTGACTTATAGGTTTATAAGTAAATCCATTTGGAAGGCCCAAAGGGTTCTCCAATATAAAATAGATAAGATTATAGGAAGAATACAAGGTTAAAAGTAGTGATATGATATATTTATTATGGAGGGTCATCTCACCATTGATTTTGTAGTGATCCTGGTCATATTAAGAGGGCAAATCAAAGAGGACAAACTCCAACTGAATGAGAGAATAGTTGGAATCAATTTTACCAAGATGGTGACTACAAACCATTTTGGAGGATTTTATTTTAGCACTAGGATATCTCTTTTTTCTCCCTCTTTTTCTATAAATAAGACCCTTGGGCTCTTGTTTTATCATCCATAGATAGTACAATGAAGCCTTGCTAGAATGTTTTGTCATTTTCTTGCCTTTGAGCAAAGAAGCATAAGTCTATTTTATTTCTAAGTTCTTGGTATTTTTTAGGAATGTAAGAGACATAGAGTGATATCAAGTGATGTTTTATCCTTTTTTTCTCTATCCTTGATGATTTTGAGCAAAGAGTTGATCTAACAGGTCATGTAGAGTGCATTCTAGTTGTATGAGATTTTGCATATGTGTAACCCTTTTTTGGACTATATAGGTTGTCTTTTCCAATTATTTACCTTTTGTGATCTCATTAATTTTGTCTCTACATTGAAATAATTATGTTTAAATCTTATAGAGATTGATTTATAGACTATATTCTACTATATTATGCATAAGTATATGGCATACATGTGGATATTAAATTTTGGTGTATCATCATTTTAGACTAGGATTTTCATTTATGCAAACTTCTAACTCTTTTCAATTATACAAACTAGTTAAAAAGTTTTATTACATAAAAACTAATACATAGAGCTAGCCCTTTCAACCTAGAGGTTCATTTCCACTTATAAGCACACCCACAAGCCTAGAAATGTCCCAACATTGCCCAAATCTGGAAGATGCGTGAATAACCCTCTTATAGGGTGAAATATTTAGAGAAAATGGTTTTGGCATGACCAATGGGACCTAAATTATTGCTAATTCAAGGTGAATGTTGGTCTTGATAGGCTTAAAGTAGTAAAAATACCCCTAACCCAGCATTTGGCTAGTCTTAAAGGGTGTGAATCCCTGGTTCTAGACCAAGTTTTATACATTATCCTATATGGTCCTCATAAAGTCCTTGAGATTTTTTAACCAAGCCCCTTCATTTGAATCTTTTCTTAAAGAACAACACCCTGAACCACTCTTAGCCCTATTCAATTCTTGTCAAGGAGGTTTTGGGGAAGAATTAAAAGAGGCTAAATAAGTTCAAGGAGAAGAAAAAGTTGAATAAGAAGAAGAAATAGAGGATCATAGGGGAAGAAGAGAAATGGGGGAAAGGGGAGAGATAAATAGACATCACCCTTCCCTAATTTTAATACCCAAAACCCAATAGAGCTTCCTACATATGACACCATCCCTCCAAATACTACTAAAAATCTTCCTAGTTTCAATGGAGAGGGTCCTATTACCCCATCGAACATATTAGAGACATCTCTAATTTTTGCAATTTCCATAATGTTACTAGGGCCGACATAGCCATTGGGATACTTGATATGTTTTTAAAAGGCAAAGCACTTGATTGGTATAGAATGTTGGAGGATGGCTTCATTAAAATTTGGGATGGCTTTGGAGACATATTGGTGACAAGATTCAAAAATAAGAGTGATCATGCCTCCCTAATACATCAGCTAAATGTAATAAAAAGGGGTCCAAATGAATCCATAGGATATTTCATTAAGATATTTCAAAGAACATGGTATAGGCTACCACCAATCATGAGACCTCCTCCTAGCTTTGTGTTCCCAACATATCTCAAAGGAATTGGTACTGATGTTATTATCATGTTGTAGTCAATGGGAGGATTCACTCTTCTAGGTGCATATGAGCTGGCACTTGAGGCTAAGAATATATTGATTCAGGATGGTGGATTCCTTCCAAAGAGTTTCCATGTCTTTGCTATCCTACAATTTAGTTGAAGCTCCTATCATGTCACAAGTTCCCAATGCCAATGTGAAGCCAAGAGACTTTCCAAAGAAGGTAGATAACATTGTGGACAAGGATGAAGAAATCAAATCATTGAGAGCTCAATTGAAGCAAGCTCAATATCAGGCAAATGCTTCTCTTAATGCATAATACTATCCTTAATAAGGATATATATCTCCATCCAAATATATTATCAAGGGAGAGGACAAAATAAGCAAGGTTAAAATAGGCAACCTAATGCATATAATACAAATTATATTCCTCCCATAAAGGTTGTTGTTCCAGTTCATGTAAATCTAGTGCAAGGAGAAGATCATGTAGACCTATGGGGGCAGCCTCAAGGTCAATTTACACATGATTACGGATGAACTAGCTACACTTTGACTACACAAGAATAAGCTACTCCTTACATGAAAGTAAAAGAAGCGTGTCCCAGCCAAAGGGATAGTCTTAGAGAACGTAGTAGCCCAAGAGTGGGAATGATGAATTTTCAAGTAAAAGATGATTTCATGTTGACTCAAGACATGCCAATTTCATCAAATACAAGGGCCAAGAAGAGAGCATTGGGAGAAGGCTAGGAGCCACAAATAGTTACAAGTGATGCCTCTCTAAGGCCACAAAGTGCCAATCAAAGTGATGCACCTTCTACAAGCCATATTCCTCAATAAAATTAGAATGTAAATGCAGCTACCAAGATTATAACACAAGAAGAAAAATCTCCTTTATAACTATCAAAAATGTAGGATAAATTGAATACTCCATCTCTAAATGTTTTGGACTCATTAAAGAGTACTAATACAAGCATATCCCTTTGAGAGGTTCTACATATACATTGTCAAAAGGAGCTTTTGTAAGAGCAATTAACAAGCATGCAGGTGCCTCCTCAATCTTTAAAGCATCATAGTGTGGCTCTCACAAATTATTTAAATCATTTTTTGGAGCCTTCCACTTAAGTTGGAAATCCTCCACCCTTCTACCTCACACTCAATATGGGTGACAAGTTGGTCCTCAATTGTATTGTGGATAGTGGAGAAAACACTACTGTTATGCCTAAAGTAGTTGTTGATAAGTTGTGTTTAAACTATGAGCCACATGGTAAAAGTGTGCTTCAGCTAGATAGACCTCCAACCAAGATGGTAGGATTGGTAAAAGGTCTAAAAGTGTTTTTACATGGCTGCCCAAGCTTCCCTATCATGCAAGATATTTTGGTGGTGGACCTTCCAGCACACTTTACTATATGCTTGTCTAGGGACTTTACAGCTAAGATAGGAGGATACATTTCTAATGATTGGTCCTTTCTAGCTTTCAAGACAAGGTATGAAACCAAGGTAACCATAAGGACTCAACCTTTAGTAAGGTTCCACATTGAGCCATACTTTGAGACAATGACAAATCAAAATTATCTAATCAACAAAGAGGAAGAAACAATCCTGAATAATGAAACATCTTCTCCTCTTGAAGGTATTTTTGACCTCTATCTTGAAAATTAAATCACTAAAAC
This sequence comes from Torreya grandis, assembly GCA_037957365.1. Lineage (NCBI taxonomy): Eukaryota > Viridiplantae > Streptophyta > Pinopsida > Cupressales > Taxaceae > Torreya > Torreya grandis. The sequence goes on along the minus strand of JARHVA010005656.1, from coordinate 631,563 downwards.
ACATGGCCTTGATCCTTACTTTCATTGAGGAAACTGATTTGGGAGTTTACTGCATGCATGAGGAGAACTTTCCAATTCCTTCACTCACCAATTAAGATCATGATGTGGTAAATATTCATTAATGGTTCAAGGAGAAAAGTATGCATAGGAGCTAGGTCCATGTTGTTTTCCCTATCAAGGAATCATTACTACTCTTCTTATAGGTTTCACTTTAATTTCACTTGCAACATGGTAGAATATGAAGGCTTAGTTCATGGTCTCCAATTGGCAAAGAAGAGAGGAATCAAGTTTTTGAAAGTCTATGGAGATAGTGAGCTAGTCATTTAGCAAGTGAGAAGTCAAGATACATCCAAAAATCCCTTGCTCAAGTTGTACAAGCATATGGTATGGGATTTACTTGAGGATTTTGATGCCTTCAACATCTAGCCCATACCAAGATACTTGAACAAGCACATTGATAGATTGGCTACAATAGGAACACATTTTGACTTAGTCACTAATGTTAAATAAGAGAAGGATCAATCCCATATCAAGATCATTTTGAGACCTTCCATTCTAGATAATTAAGTGTCATGGTAAGTGTTTGAGAGTGATGAACACATTGCACACTTCTTACAAAATGAGATAGGCTTCTCTTTAATAAATCAAAAGAAATTGCATGATCATTATGAAGAGCAAATTATAAAGTTGAAAAATAAAATAACCAAGGGATTCACTACCTTGGAAAGCATCTTCAATGAGAATTATAAAAATAAAAACCAAAGAATGAGCATGTCAACAAAAGAAGAGAACTATGAGAGGGTTCTGATTTTCAAGGATAAACTTTTGAAGATTGCCAAGGCTTGTTCTTAGCTGGAAAGACAAGTTTTATTGCATTATGCAAAGAATTTCATGACATCTTTTCCTAAGAATGTAAGGACTTGAAATTATTTAACCTAAGTCTATCTCATCACACCATTGAGTTGGAGCATGGAGCTAAACCCATAAGATAAAATCAAAGACCTATCAACCCCAAGGTAGAAGAACTCATGAAGAAAGAGCTGAGCAAATTGATTAAGTCTAGGATTATCTTTCCTATCAAGCACTCAACCTAGGTATCCAACCTTTTGCCAATTCAAAATAAGAATGGATAAATTAGACTTTGTGTGTATTTTCATGATCTAAACAAAGTGTCTCTTAAGGATCATTACCCACTCCCTTCTATGGAATAAATTCTACAAGTTGTTTCAAGTTTTCAGCATTTCTCACTTCTTGATGGTTATCCAGGTTATAATAAAATATTGGTAAATGAAGGGGATCAATTCAAGATAGCCATCACCACCATGTGGGGTACCTTAGCCTATAATAAGATGCCATTTTTTAATCCAATGATAGAGCTACATTTCAAAGGGCAATGGACATGGCTTTCAAAGGTTTGATCAATAATTTTTTGCTTGTTTACCTTGATGGTATAGCAATTTTTTCAAAGGATGTTGCCGATCATATGGTACATCTAAGGCAAGTGTTTCAGAAGTGTATAGAGTATGACATATCCATAAATCCAAAAAAGTGTGTCTTCGTTGTTCATGAGGGTAAGCTTTTAGGTCATGTTGTTTCAAATGAAGGCTTATCTATTGACCCTGAAAGGATTGAAGCTATTCTAGCCTTGTCCTTACCTCAACACAAGAAAGAGATGCAAAGTTTCTTAGGAAAAATAAACTTTGTAAGGAATTTTATCCCAAACTTTGTAACTGTGGTAAAGCCTATCACAACCATGCTAAAAAAGAACCAAGTTTTTACTTGGACAAAAGAAGGTAAAGGTAGCTTTGAGGTAATCAAGCAAGAAATTAAGACATCTCCCACTCTCTTAAATCCAAATTTTTCTAAGGATTTCATTCTTTATACTTTTGATAACCTTGACATAATCCCATCTATTCTTATGCAAAAGAATGATGAAGATGTTGAGTAACCAATTGCTTTCTTCAGCCAAGGCTTAGAATACTACAAAGTGAGATATTCTTTTATTGAGAATAAAGCTTTAAACATCATTAGAGGTTTGAAATTTTTTAGGCATATGGTTTCCAACAACAAGATCAATGTCATGGTCTCCCATCCTAGCACCAAGGAGTTTCTCCTAAGCAGGGATCTCAATGAGAAGAGATCTAGATGGATCATGAAGGTGATGGAATATGACATTAACATCAAGGTAACCAACCTAGTAAGAGGAAGAGATTTATGTGAGCACTTAGCATCTAACTTTCAAGACCCAAAAGAGAAACTCTTGGTGAATCAAGTTTAATACTAGCCAACTAATTAAATTTAAAATCAAAGTTGGACACAAGACATCATTGGTTTTCTTCAAAATGGTGACTGTTGCAATGGCTTGAGAAAATATCAAACAAGGTATTTTATGTTGTAGGCTATTCCTTATTATCTTTTGGATGGCATTCTATTTAATAAGGATGTGAGCAATGTGTTACTAAGATGCATGAACAATGACTTATTTGATATGATACTAAAAAAGTTCCATAATGGTGCAGATGGTGGTCACTTCTCTCTTAAAGCAACAACTAAAAATAATAATAAGAGCTGGTTAGTATTGGCTTAGTCTTTTTAAGGACTATTATCATTGGTCTAAGGTTTTTCCTCAATGTGCTTTCTTTGTTGGCAAATAAAAGATTGCTGCCCTTCCATTGAATCCTATCCAAGTGGACCAAACTTTCATGCAATGTGGCCTTGAATTCATTGGCATGATAAACCCTCCATCAAGTGCTAGACACAAATGGATATTGACTACTATAGACTAATTGAAAATATGGGTAGAGGTTGTTTCTTTGAAGGAAGCAAATGAAAATTCCATCTTGGAGTTTAATGATAACATTATAACAAGGTTTGGAGTTCCTCATGTCATCATCTTAGATAATACACTTGCTTTCATAAGTGCTAAAACTTTTGATTGGGTAGTAAAGAGTGGATTTCATTTGAGTACCTCATCCAACTACTACCCTCAAGGTAATGGATTGTCTAAGTCTACCAACAAGAACCTCATCAAGATCATCAAGAGGACATTGGAAACCAATCAAAGAGCATGGCATATTAAGCTAAAGACAAACTTATGGGAAAACATAATCACTCTAAAAAATTCAACTAGTAATTCTTCCTTTGTATTTGTCTATGGAAGAGAAGCTAGGCTATCCATATCATAGGATCTACCTACCTTGGAACTTTTACAATATCTGAAATTACTTGAAAACACTCCCATGGAGGTCAAATTGATAGAATTAATACAACTACAAGAGGTAAGAGATGATGCACACAAAGCTTTGGAACACCAGTAAGTTCTCATTAAGAATCCTTTGACAAAAGGGAAAAGGGAAGAGTGTTCAAATAAAGTGACTTGGTCTTGAAATGGGATGAAGATAGAGAAAAACCAAGCAAACATACAAAGTTTGATACTTTGTGGAGTGGCTCTTAAATCATCAAGTGAAAGCAAATAAAATCCTTTCAGTTATCTAAAATGGATGGAGAAGAGCTACCTATTCCAATGAATGCAATCCATTTAAAGCCTTGATTTTGACCCTTGCTAGCCATGTCTTGTATATACCTTATTTTGGTCTGTTTCCTTTGTTGTGTTTATTGTCCCTAAGTGATTTGGATCATAGTGTTTCCCTTTCAGGTGTTTTCTTTCCTTTTGTTAGTTGTGCATGTGTCTCTCAAGCTTGTGTTTTCATCCATGGATTGTTCTTTCAACTCTTGTTTACCTTTCATGACTCCATTCCCAATGGAAGGATTTAGGTGACTAGTCTTATGACATAACAGGGATGTCTTCCCTAGAAATCACCAAAATTTTGACTATTTTTTGCATGACTAGTTTGTGTTTTCCCTTTAGCTCTTTTTATTTCTCCCTTGCTCATTTTTTGTGTTTGGTCTCTTGCTTTATTAATTATCTTTTACCTTTAGCCTCTTCTGGTTTGAGCTCTTTTCCCTTGTTCTTTGTTTTTCTTAATGCTTTGTTTGCCTTAGCTTTGTTTTGCCTCGAAATACCCTTTGGAGACTTTTCAAAGGGCCTTTTTTGTCTTACCTTCCCCCCAAGTGTCCCTTAAGACTTTTTCAAAAGGTACTTTTCTTCTAAGTGACTCTTTGAAAAAGTTTAGAAGGGCACTTTTCTTCCCAAGTGTCCCTTCAGATGTTTCTAAAAGGTACTTTATTTTCCAAGTGACCCTTCAAAAAAGTTTTGAAGGGAAATTTTTAGTGTAGGTGTCCCTTCAAAAAGTTTTTAAGGGTACTTTATTGTCCAAGTGACCCTTCTAAAATGTTTCGAAGGGTACTTTTTATCCCAAGTGTCCCTTTAGACTTTTTTGAAGGGTACTTTGTCTTTGGAAATGCCCTTTAAAAAAGTTTTGAAGGGCCATTTCCTTTGGAAATGCCATTATATTTTTTTTTGAAGGGCCATTTCCTTTGGAAATTCCCTTCAAAAAATTTTAAAGGGACCTTGTGCCTTTCCCAAGTTTCCTTCACGAAAAGTTCCTGAAGGAACTAACCATTGCCTTTCAGGTAAAATCCCTGAAAGAATTCATTTGAACAAATTGTCAAAAGGAATTACTTTAATAAAATTTCATGAAACATAAGTTCAACCCAAATAGATCCCCATGACATGCTTCAGGATGTCAAATTTAATATAGCCAATGAGCTATAGGGATTCAAAGACATGATGTTTTGTAGGACATCAAATTTAATGTAGCCAACTAGTGATTGGGGTGCAACTTGGTGATGTGCCGTAGGACATCAAATTCATGACTAAAGTCTTGAAATAAGAAGTAAAGTCATTGGAAAAACTTGAATGAATCTGTAGTGTAAATCAAGTTTCCCAATATGTTTGACTTATGAATTTTATAAGTAGAAGTAATCAAAGAACCCATGAGTAAGCAAGGAGTAAAGCCATTCAAAAAACCTGATACGGTATTAAGTAAATAAAAGTCAATTTTTCAAAAGAGATTTGATAATGAATTTTTTAAGTAAAATAAATAAAAAAACTTGAAACAACAAGGATAGTGCAAATCAGGTTTCCCAACATGCTTGACTTATAGGTTTATAAGTAAAGCCATTCAGAAGGCCCGAAGGGGTCTATAGTGCAAAATGTAGAAGTTTTTGAGAAGAATCTAAGGTTTTTAATAGTGATACAATCCATTTATTATGGAGGTTCATCTCGCCATTTATTTTAAAGTGATCCTGGTCGTTTCAAGAGGGCAAATCAAAGAGAAGGACAAACTCTAACTAAATGAGATAATAGCTGGAATCAGTTTCATGAAGATGGCAACTGCAAACCATTTTAGAGGCTTATATTTTGGTACCCAAGATCTCTCTATTATATCCCTCTTTTAATATAAATAAGACCCTTTGTCTCTTATTTTATCCTCCATAGATAGTATGGTGAAGCCCTGCTAGACTGTTTTACCATTTTCTTGCCTCTGAGCAAAGAAGCATATGTCTATTTTCTTTCTAAGTTATAGGTATTTGCTTGGGCATGCAAGAGACATAGAATGATATCAAGTGATGTTTTATCCTTATATTATTTTTCCTTCTTGATTTTGACTAAATAATTTATCCAATAGGTCATGTAGAGTGCATTCTAGTTGTATGAAATTTTGCACATGTGTAACCCTTTTTTGGACTATACAGGTTATCTTTTCCATTTATTTACCTTATGTGATCTCATTTATTTTGTATCTACATTGAAATAGTTATGTTGAAATATTATAGAGCTTGAGTCAGACTATATTCTTCTATATTGTGCATAATTATATGACATACATGTGGATACTAATTCTTTGTGTATCACCATTTTAGACTAGGCTTTTCATTTATGCAAACTTCTAACTTTTTTCACTCATACAAATTGATTCAATAGTTTTATTTCACAAAAACTAATATAAGGAGATATCCATTTCAACCTAGAAGTTAATTTCCACTCATAGGCACAACCACATGCTTGAAATTATCCTAACATTGCCCTAATCTAGAAGAGGCCTGAACAACCCTCTTCTAGGGTGCAATATGTGGATACAACACCTATGTCTTAGAGTGACAATAGATTCAACTTATGAAATAGGTTATAACCAACCACTTTGGAATTGTTATAAAATTTAGAGTCAATAATATACAAATTTTGATTATAACTAATAACTCTTTACCACTCTAGTTTACCTTTGGCTCTGATTATGTGGACAACAAAAAAAGGAATTTAGAGAGATTGGATTTCATCCTAATTTTTTTCAAAGACATCCATAGGTTCTTGAATTTAATGTTATGATTCAATTCATTTATTTTCATATTGTATTGAAAATACTAATTTATTTAGAAAACTCCCTATAACTTCTGACTAAATTTGGGTCTTCTTTGACTTCATCATGTTCTTTATATTCTATACTTCCATTCTTAGTTAATAGGAAGAGTTCCTCTTATTTTTCATACTATGTGACCTCAGATCCTCTATAAATTTTCCATTTGGTTATCCTATTCACCTTATTAGAGGTATCCTCAAGTTCTAAAATAACTTTAGGGCTTTTAATTAAGACCATATTATACCTTTAAAACCTATCAACTTAGAGTTATTGCATCTATGGCTTTGTCAATATGGGTTCAATTTAGGAAGAGAACTTAGTGGATTAAGTAGGGGAAGATATGGTTGATAAAGGTGGAGGAATGAGGATTGAAGGAAATAATTAAGTTTATGGACTAGGAGGTATGGAATGTGGAGGAGTGGTATATTAGGGACTACCCATTTTTTTGTTGATGATTTGATTTGATCCAAACTTTTTGATGTATACTTAATTATATATTATGAATTATTTATAACTAGAATAATAGGGTATGTAGTTAAATTTTCAAAAATAATTGAGTCTATAAACTATGTGGAAACATGTTTTTACAATAATGGAGTGGAAAAAATAGATTAGGAGTCCAAATTCTCAAATATTGAAGTTCTAAAAATGGACGCAAAAGCATTTAAAACATATAAATATATATATAGTAAGTAGGTGAACAAATAGAGCATTGTATAATGGTATTATTTATTGGGTTAGTAGAAATTAGGGTTTCATTAGGGATAGTAGGAGAATTCAAGGTTCCTACCATGCTTACTAAAACAATTGGGATAGAACATGTGTCTAAAATGCATATTAACCCACTAGGAATATTTGAAATAGAAGCTTGACCAATGATACTAGAAATAAGTACCTTAAAAGAGGCCTTTTGTTATAATCCCATATCATACCTTATAATTATTTATTCCTAAAATTAATCTAAAAAGTATCATTTTCATTTTTTATTGCTTAGAAGAGAAGGAAAATGTTCAAATCCAATTTTGGAGATTGAATAGTCATCCGTTGATCCTAAAATATCAGTTTCCATCCTTTAACCTTATCACTAAACCTATTAATGAGAGACCTTTTTTGATCCATTTTCACCACCTTCCTCTCTAGTTTTGGAAAAATTCTAATTTTAAAACCATAGGAAACTCCCTTGAAATGTTTTTGCAAACAAATTTAGACACCAATGATTTAATCATACAACGTTCACCAAAATTTTGGTAAATATTGATATTAAAAAATATCCTCCTAGAAACATTATCCTTCAAGTTGGTGATTGACATTGACCTGTTATTTCATTTTCGTAATTGTTTTGATACAAGGCATATAACAAAGGATTGGAAAAGTCTAATAAAAAATCTACTTGGTGGAAGGATTTTGACCCTTAAAATATAATAGTGGATGGTCATGATTCTAAAATTACTAAGTCTAATTCTTCTTTAGAGGATCTTGAATTTGATTCCAATAAGGAACCTTCTAGTCATCATATAAAGTAAATTAATAAGGAGGCCCCAAGTATGATAGATTCAATTAAGTTTGGTCAAGCCTTATCTACAAAGGAAAATCTTGAGCTTAATTTATCAAGGGTAGGATAGAAGGAATCATCTCTAGCTTAAGATAAATTTCATCCCATTATTGGAACTGTAATGAAGATAAAATGTAAAATGAGGAGAGTGGATGGTAGTGAGAAACAAAAATAAAATAAAGAGGAGGCTAGTTTCATTGCATATGACCATTATATATCACAAGGTCAATAATTTTTGTGGGTCATAGATAGATGTTTCATATCTATTTATAACATATTTATTATTGTTGTTGTTTTGTGTTGCAATTTTGCCAAGCATATTGTATACTTTGGCTTCATAGGACTTGGTTGTTTGTTTAGGGTGGATATTTTATTATTAAAAATATGGGCTTATAGGCCTTTTATGTTGTATTCATGTACATTATTGCACCCTTGATTTAAAAATACCTTCTTTTACCAATAAAATAAAGCATCTCAAATGGAGATATCTTCTATATCAAGAGAGTAAGGAAAATTACGTTACACTTGAAATTTTTTTGCATGTTGTTGACTATCCTTTAATGGAAGTGATGGATTTGGAGAAATAGCTAAAGGAGCTTAAATAATCGGAGTTGATGAAGACCTAACTGCACGTCCTATAATGAGAGGAGAATATTATGGAGTTGAGTCATTGGGATAAGGAATTAGTGATAATATACTTATCTTCAATTGTTCATCTCTCACTATCGAATTTTCTTTATCAAATTATTCTAAAATCATTTATAGAGTTATTTCATATTGAATATTTAGCATAACTTCCATAGTCATGTAAATTATCTTTATTGTCATATATACTTCCACATCATCCTCTACATTTATGAATATTTTATCATGATCATACTTAGTACGAAATTACATGGATTTGACTTTACCTTGAATATTCTCCATAAGATTGGATATTATTTTCCTAAGAACCCAACATCTGAATTCTAAAACTTGAAAGTTGAAAGATGACCTCTGAGCTCCAAACTTGTAAAACTACATCCATTAATTAAATTGGTTCCTATCTATATTTAGTGATAATTTATCAACTATTGGAACCTTTAAATTGTTTTATTATCCATCTATATTATAGGGGAGACAAAAATCAATTTCTTATTTTGATAATTTCTTAGGGACATATCTTGGTAAAAAGAATGGTACCATTGTGGCTCCCTAAACTATTACTACTATGTGATTACCATAGATCTAATTTAGTTATTGTATACACATAATATTTGCAAACTTTTATCAATTACTAACACTTTGTATCTTAAAGGAACCTGTTGAGTCTCAATCTCTCTGAGTGTATGTATTAAGGGGTGCACCAAGAAAGGGGTGGGTAGACCATTGATGATTCATAAGATTGTTATCCTTTTCTCCACTTGTCATCTACACACTCGTCTCCTAAAACCATTTACCCTATGATTATTATTCTCAATTTTACTAATTATAGTCATTTTCCATGATTTATCCCCCTTGCTCTTTCCCTAACCCCCTTTCTCTAGTTTATTGTACTAGGTTAACTAGGTTGAACCTGTATAGTTTTCAGCCTCTAATTACTATACAGGGTCAGCTGGGTTGACCCTGTATTTTTAATGGTTATTTTTCACTTTGAGTTTTGTTGGCCCTTCATTTGACCTAGCTTAAGACCTATTGAATTATCTCTTAAAAACATACATGGTTGAATGGGTCAACCTTGTACAGTTAACATAATAAAAAATATTTAGGGTAAGATCTGCATATATATACAAGTTAATTTCTAACCATTTATAAGAATAGAAGTGAATAATAATAAGTGCAAACAAACATCTTCTTATTGACCATTCTACTTAAGGAATAAGGCTTAGGGATCCATACTTTCTTTGGAGATACCGATCTTATCTTGTGGAGAAATATTTTGGACACATAGATAGGTTGTGTAGCCTAAATATGATTTGTCTTTGTTATCTTTACATACCACAACAAACCTTGTCCAAGGGAGAGATTGAGGCTCAGTGGTTTTGTCTTAAGGGTAAGTATTACTAACTTTATTTCTCCTTTGTAAGAGTAGATAGATAATGTAGTTGACCTTATCACTAAACCTATTAATGAGAGACCTTTTTTGATCCATTTTCACCACCTTCCTCTCTAGTTTTGGAAAAATTCTAATTTTAAAACCATAGGAAACTCCCTTGAAATGTTTTTGCAAACAAATTTAGACACCAATGATTTAATCATACAACGTTCACCAAAATTTTGGTAAATATTGATATTAAAAAATATCCTCCTAGAAACATTATCCTTCAAGTTGGTGATTGACATTGACCTGTTATTTCATTTTCGTAATTGTTTTGATACAAGGCATATAACAAAGGATTGGAAAAGTCTAATAAAAAATCTACTTGGTGGAAGGATTTTGACCCTTAAAATATAATAGTGGATGGTCATGATTCTAAAATTACTAAGTCTAATTCTTCTTTAGAGGATCTTGAATTTGATTCCAATAAGGAACCTTCTAGTCATCATATAAAGTAAATTAATAAGGAGGCCCCAAGTATGATAGATTCAATTAAGTTTGGTCAAGCCTTATCTACAAAGGAAAATCTTGAGCTTAATTTATCAAGGGTAGGATAGAAGGAATCATCTCTAGCTTAAGATAAATTTCATCCCATTATTGGAACTGTAATGAAGATAAAATGTAAAATGAGGAGAGTGGATGGTAGTGAGAAACAAAAATAAAATAAAGAGGAGGCTAGTTTCATTGCATATGACCATTATATATCACAAGGTCAATAATTTTTGTGGGTCATAGATAGATGTTTCATATCTATTTATAACATATTTATTATTGTTGTTGTTTTGTGTTGCAATTTTGCCAAGCATATTGTATACTTTGGCTTCATAGGACTTGGTTGTTTGTTTAGGGTGGATATTTTATTATTAAAAATATGGGCTTATAGGCCTTTTATGTTGTATTCATGTACATTATTGCACCCTTGATTTAAAAATACCTTCTTTTACCAATAAAATAAAGCATCTCAAATGGAGATATCTTCTATATCAAGAGAGTAAGGAAAATTACGTTACACTTGAAATTTTTTTGCATGTTGTTGACTATCCTTTAATGGAAGTGATGGATTTGGAGAAATAGCTAAAGGAGCTTAAATAATCGGAGTTGATGAAGACCTAACTGCACGTCCTATAATGAGAGGAGAATATTATGGAGTTGAGTCATTGGGATAAGGAATTAGTGATAATATACTTATCTTCAATTGTTCATCTCTCACTATCGAATTTTCTTTATCAAATTATTCTAAAATCATTTATAGAGTTATTTCATATTGAATATTTAGCATAACTTCCATAGTCATGTAAATTATCTTTATTGTCATATATACTTCCACATCATCCTCTACATTTATGAATATTTTATCATGATCATACTTAGTACGAAATTACATGGATTTGACTTTACCTTGAATATTCTCCATAAGATTGGATATTATTTTCCTAAGAACCCAACATCTGAATTCTAAAACTTGAAAGTTGAAAGATGACCTCTGAGCTCCAAACTTGTAAAACTACATCCATTAATTAAATTGGTTCCTATCTATATTTAGTGATAATTTATCAACTATTGGAACCTTTAAATTGTTTTATTATCCATCTATATTATAGGGGAGACAAAAATCAATTTCTTATTTTGATAATTTCTTAGGGACATATCTTGGTAAAAAGAATGGTACCATTGTGGCTCCCTAAACTATTACTACTATGTGATTACCATAGATCTAATTTAGTTATTGTATACACATAATATTTGCAAACTTTTATCAATTACTAACACTTTGTATCTTAAAGGAACCTGTTGAGTCTCAATCTCTCTGAGTGTATGTATTAAGGGGTGCACCAAGAAAGGGGTGGGTAGACCATTGATGATTCATAAGATTGTTATCCTTTTCTCCACTTGTCATCTACACACTCGTCTCCTAAAACCATTTACCCTATGATTATTATTCTCAATTTTACTAATTATAGTCATTTTCCATGATTTATCCCCCTTGCTCTTTCCCTAACCCCCTTTCTCTAGTTTATTGTACTAGGTTAACTAGGTTGAACCTGTATAGTTTTCAGCCTCTAATTACTATACAGGGTCAGCTGGGTTGACCCTGTATTTTTAATGGTTATTTTTCACTTTGAGTTTTGTTGGCCCTTCATTTGACCTAGCTTAAGACCTATTGAATTATCTCTTAAAAACATACATGGTTGAATGGGTCAACCTTGTACAGTTAACATAATAAAAAATATTTAGGGTAAGATCTGCATATATATACAAGTTAATTTCTAACCATTTATAAGAATAGAAGTGAATAATAATAAGTGCAAACAAACATCTTCTTATTGACCATTCTACTTAAGGAATAAGGCTTAGGGATCCATACTTTCTTTGGAGATACCGATCTTATCTTGTGGAGAAATATTTTGGACACATAGATAGGTTGTGTAGCCTAAATATGATTTGTCTTTGTTATCTTTACATACCACAACAAACCTTGTCCAAGGGAGAGATTGAGGCTCAGTGGTTTTGTCTTAAGGGTAAGTATTACTAACTTTATTTCTCCTTTGTAAGAGTAGATAGATAATGTAGTTGTGCTTCTTTCTTCCATGTACTTGGATTTTATATACATTGACATGAGGTTATGTCTTTTATGAATGTTTAGTTTAGTTTTTTTTTCTAATCCCCATTTTGTGACATAATATTTGGTGTGCACTAGATTAGATTTATTTTCTTGTTTATTAGATATAGAGTGAAAATTAAACCTAGGACCTTTTAGGGTTGATGTGTGATTGTGTTAGATTGTAGGCTTTGTAATCCTTCATAGCATGGTGTTTTATTATAATTGATCCCCTAATTGGGTCTAGAGAATCCCCATATTGGTCGTTCTCCTGCTTAACACATGTATAGGTATGTTCTTTCTTTTCTGAGCCAGGATTGATTTATAGACATGATGCATTTATGATTGTATACATTATAGTGAACCCAATGTGAACTAACCTTTATATAATTTGTTAATATTATTTCATTTCTTTCATTATTTCATCATTATTTTTATCATATATTTTCCATATTGGATTGACTTTGTCGACCTAATATCTAACTTCTATACATAGTTTTTCAGGTATAGGCTACTAGATCGACCCTATTGACCCAATACAAGTTTTAAAAAATTTAGACATCCAATCCAGACTACTAGGTCAACCCACTCAACCCTATACATTTTCAAGCACTCAACAACATGTTTTTACAAAGCTTGATCAACCTAGCCAACATAGTTAGCAACATTTGTAATCATATATCAAGGTTTTTGAATAACAATCTTCATTATTTTCATCTTTGATCCACCAAGGTTCCTTTATATCACTCTATCTCTTTATTTATAGTCTTTCCTTTCATATTTTACAATCTTAAAAACTACCCCTGCAAAGTCAATTGGATCAACCCTATTGACCCAATTGTGTTTTACGTGTGCTATCTAGATAACTAGGTTGACTCTGCTAACCTTGTTCATTTTCATACCTTATTTCCTTAGTACATGTTTGATCCTATTGACATTTTTATATATATTTTGCATAAATTATTAACTATATCAACATTGTACCTTATTTTAATGTTTAAATTAAGCTTATATGCCAATAATTAATTCACACTTTCTTTTGTTATTTCTTGCATGCTTAGAATAAATCACATAGTTTAATTATGTGGTTTTCAATTAATCATTTAATTCACTATTTTATATTTTATGCACACATGACCAAATCATAAAATATAAACAAGAATTTTAAAATTTGTCTATCCAAGGCCAACCTACTTGGATTTCATCACCAAGGGAGAAGCTGACTTGATAATCTAGTCAAGTATAAAGTGTGGTTAATGGTATATTCTAGCTAAGCAACCAAAACCTTTGTCAATTTTGTGTGTGAAGTGAGGGGGTAGGCCCTAATACCAATCATGTATCATTACCACTATAGTCTCTTTTAGCACAAACTACCTAAAACTATCTTTAAATTTCCATTCTAGTTCTTTGTTTATAGACAACTTCCCATCACATTTAAAATCATATCTTAATAATCTAACTAACATTTAGGTTTACCAATTAGTCATCTCTTTACTTTCTAATTTTATTGCTTTCTCTTTTCTCAATTGTATTTTGTATTGTAAAAAATTACATTAGCCAACATTGGTGCAAGGTTTTATGTTGTGTACTTCTATTGGATTTGTTATTGTTGATCCAATTGACTATTTGTTTCCCTTCAGTTATTTATTTTCAAATTTCTTGTAAAATTTATCTTATTTCAACTCATAAACTATTATAGGATTCTAAATTTCCCTCTCTATTGTATTGGATTGACCTAGTCAACCCTGTACCTTTTTGTGGCCTTTGTTCACTATATTGGATCAACTCAGTCAACCCTGTACTATTTATAGACCCTATTTTCCCTTTTACCAAACTCCATTTTTATACTAGGTTGACTCGTTCAACCCAACAATTTGTAAGCCCTATTTCTTGTGTTGGATTGAACCAGTTGACCCTGTATAGTTTCCTACCATTTCTTATTTCTTTATGTGATTATCTAGTCTTATCCTAACATGATTAGATATGTACATCCTTCTTTTATTCAAGAAAATTTCATAATTAAGGATTTGGATAATAACCTCACTTATTTCATTACTTTAGATGAAACTATCTTCCTTCCTCTTCTCCTAAACCAAAACCAATCACTACACAATGTAATGTAGTTGAGGTCATTCATCCTAATCCTCTTCCCAATACAAATTTTGGGAATCTTCCACCAACTAATCCCTCTCCTATCGACATTCATACCCTTACAACCAATGTTCATAATCCTGTTGTTATACCCATAATAAGATCACCAAGTCTTACCAATTCCCAAAGTAGCATCATTAAACCCACTCAAATTAATAGTCTAGATGGTTCCCATTTATTCAAAAACCTTGATGATAATACTATTTACACTCCTCACAAGAATTATGGTTTTACCAAGCTTCCTTCTTCTTCTAGCACACTTAAGACAAATAACACTAATATTGGGAATCCTCCACCTACAAATAATCCTTCTCCCACCAACATTACCAATACCCCTCCTACAAACACCAACCCACCTATTGATACAACTCAACATATTGCACAATCCATTAAATAAATGAACATCATGCAAACAACCAATCAATCTCAAATGATAAACATGCAACAACATTTATTAAACATGACTACTCAACCACCTCAAGTCATCATGTCTCAACCAAAACAAAATTTTATCCTTCTTCCTCTTAGAGATGCCAATGGGAATATCATCCCTAAATATCCAATGAATAACAAAATGCTTCAACATCTTCAAAATAAACCTTTATCACTATTCGTTGCATCCATAGATATTGGAAACATTTCTCCAACTATCACATATAATGGGACTAAAGACCCTACTATCTTTCTTAAGTCTTTTGGTAATATCTATAAGTAATGAGTCCAAACTAACACCTTTTCTAGCACCAAGATATTATACAAAACATTTTTTGGTGATGCACTTGAATGGTATAACCAACTTCCTAGAAATTCCATCTCACAACTAAAATATTTAGTTAATGCTCTAGTGAAGGAATTCTAACATGATGACCTTCCTAAAAATTAACTTAGCATATTTTCTTCCATTTCACCCTAAAATATGTGATTACAATCACATATCCTATCTCTAACCAAATCTCAAACTATACAGTCAGCCTGACATAGAGTTGAGGTCCTTTAGAGTGTGGTAGGCCAGTAGATTGGAAGAGGGAAATTCAAAAAACTCTATGGTGCTACCTACTTTCTCACGTAGGTACCCAATATTTTTAGTATACCAATAGATTTATAAGGGGTCTTGAAGAATGCATAACATGTTATGGGAAGGTAGGTCCATTTTAATTTTCATGCATATAGCCTTCATGGGATGATCTATATACTTCATTTGTTAACATAAGACTTATGTCTCTAAGAGAAGTTATTCAGAATATTTAAGGTTGAAAGTCCTCTTATTATGATAAACCTAATTTGAGTGTCTTGACTTTGATAAAGAGTTCCTATACCTTGGTTTTTATTTCATTATCCCCTCTACCCATTTCATTTTCCCCCTTGATAGACAAATTGTGATTCCAAATCTATTTTCCCTCTTCTTTAAATTCCTTCTTCTTCACCTCTTAAAAAAATGTTAGCATTACTTTGTTTAAATTTTATCTATCCTTAGAGAAAAAAAACATGTTTTAGTAACTATAGATTACACCCTTCCACTATTTAATTACCACACCATGTCATTGTCATATTAGTCATGTGATTAGGTGGTTGTGTTTCTTACATTGTATCTTAAAACAAGCACTAAGTTTAAGTTTTCATCCTTTAGAGTTTTTAATTTTCGTTTCTCCATCATGTTATTGTTTGATTTTTTGTGGACTTAACTTATCTTTCATATGACATTTTCCATTATTACATATTTTTTCTTTATGTATGCCATCTTCGTATTTGTGTCACATCTTCAATTACATTTAACTTTTAATCGTTCATGTTTTTATTTTTGCCTATCTCACATGAGATAAATTTTCCCTTTCTTACATATCTTTATTCATGTTTTATTCAATGG